>ML779065.1:377499-389242 GCA_009831015.1 Picea engelmannii | reverse complement strand
CCCCCCCACTACCTCTCTAGCTACCTTACATTCCATCCCCCTTATGAAAGCGTTGTCCTCAACGCTTGATGTACAACCATATACCAGGGTCCCATGGATAATTGTGGACCATAATGATGAAGAAGACTGAAGAACCAAGGTCCGATGTAGAAAGGAAATCCACCATGCTGAAGTAGTCCAACCACCATTGTAAGCTCGGGTCCCATGTCCAAGTGCTCATGTGAACTCCCCGTAGAAGATTTTGAAACCCAATAACTAACTCCAAATGATGCTCTAAAGACTGACACCTATCATGTGGATCCAAATAAGAAGATCCATCCACATAGTGGAAAAATGCTCGTAGCAGAAACTAGAATGAACAATACCACTGTAGAATATGTAGACTGAACGCTGGTAACTAGCTCCTAATGTGAGACATTGATGTTCTCTACAGAAGGTAGAGTAGAGTCATCAAATAAAATATGAAAGTGGTGGTCATCCTAGAAATGACAACTATCCATATACCAATCATCACAATCTGCCTCAAAATCATACCAAGCATATATTTCTTGATTATATTCATCCCTGAGGCCCTCTATAAGAAATCTCTCATGCATGTTATTCAATGAATCTTGAATACTACGAAAACTATCATTGAGGCCGTTTGTGAGACTGTCTGTGAGGCCATGTACAAATGCATCCAATCTGTCATCCAATATGTGAAACAATTGGGCTTTGAATGATTAAAAAATTTCTTTCAGGTTTTGAGAAGAAATAGCCATCTGAGCATCCTATGAACTCACCCAATAAGTTACGACAGAAAATCGCGGCTTTTTATGGAAAAACCCTAAAAAACTGTTGAAGTTAAAATGTTCATAACTTCACTTCCCGGACTCCGTTTCAACTGATTTTTTTTTTTTTAATTGGGTGAAATTGTGAGAGGAACTCAGATCTGTAATTTGTTTGATAAAATTCGGCCTCCAATTGCTACAAAAATAAAAACAAATCACACTGTCGTACGCGGAAAAAACCCTGAAAAAATTGCAGATTTTAAAACTTCAATATCTTGACCTTTTGGACTCCGTTTCGGACGATTTTGTTTTTCAACTTGGGTGTTTTTATGAAATAAACTCAGATCTACAACATGTTTCTACAAATTTTGCACAAAAATATACCAAAAAGTTCTGGAATGTCGCGGCCCTCTTTTTTATTCTCCGAAAAAAATCTGCAAAAATAAAAAATATTTGCCCACAATGTCTGCCAAATAAAGTGCTCTGATACCACTTGTTAAGAACCAAATAGATCTACAAATATAATCACCACAAATACTGAATACACAATAGATCCACAGATAAAGATAGAAGAAACCACACTATATTATTACCAAACCCTTGAGGTAGGGCAACACCATACAATGAATCCTATTATGGAAGAGATCCTCTCCTGTTCACTTGCCTCTTCGAGGGGGCATCCTCCTATTGAGCTACCAATCCAAATACAATACTTCTCTTCATGTCTCATTACATTTCTTGAACCCCTTTATATAGTTCTACCATCACCTAAGAACATTCTAGAGGAGGAATCTTCTAGAAGTAGAACCTTCTAAGAAGTCCTTACATTTATTATATCTAATTACCCATTTATTATATCTAACTACCATAGTGGGCCTTATTTAATAATATAGTGGACCTAGTCCACCTTACATTGAATTACCTCCACTATTATCACTATGGGCCCTCTGGCCCCCCCCCATACCTCTCTAGCTATCTTACAAATTCCATTAGCCAGAAGTACTTGGTGAAGTAATATTATTGTACCATTTGAGTGCTTTATGGAAATGATATACCATTTGGTATGGTAAATGCCAAGGGGCCTGCATTAATTATAAAATTTGTTAGTTTTCAAATGCATACATATGACATAATAACATATCAATATTTTGTTGGTTATGAGTTAGTAACAAAAGTAAGTAAAGGGACATGACCGGTTATAAGAATAAATGATAGTAAATTTGGTCATGTATGAAACTAAGACATGGTTAGATATGGAAAGGACATTGCGTTGCACGGGTGTCCAATGGAATTCCTACTATATTTAGTGTTTGTACTGCAACCTTTTTTCCAACACTAAGGAGAAACATAGAATTACATTCTTGGCACAGTGTTTGGGTCGAAAAGGAAGACATCCAAATAGTTGAGCAAGCAATAAAAAGAGTAAGGATGAGGTGTGGAAGCATTGGCCATATTTTCGAAATCACCATGCTGGGATGCATGACTTGTATAAAAGGGTATTATAAAGATAGTGCTAGGATGCATTGAAAAGTATGCATGAGTAAATCATGAAAGTATGAAAGTGGTAAACTTTGCATGCATACATGATAAGATAAAGTTGTATGCTTGAATGCATTTGTTGAATACAATTTGGAAATGCATGTATATATTATATTATGTGGAAATGGCTATGATAACAACTAGAATGATGTATTTATTGCTAACCCATGCAGTAGATAAATTTTCATGGGTTTGGATATTGCAACAAAAGAGTTGCAACTTAAGGTATTCATATATATATATATATATATATATATATATATATATTGAATTGTTAGGTGTAGATAATTCTAAAATTATTTTGAGGGTTTTTATAAATAATGCAATAAAAGTATGTTCTGCATGGTATGCTGACCATTTATTCGATTGAATGCAATATTAAGTGTTGTAGGAAACTAGTCCCACATATGGCACTTCTGGAATCCATGATGAATATTGATGCATGTTGCTACAACAATCAATAAATATGACATGGAATTTCACATTTTGGGAAAAATTTGAATTTTTCCTTAGTGAATAAATTTGAATTTCTAAATGAAATTTTATAATATCGACTCTTGATGACTATATGTATGTATTGCATATGAGATAATATTTATTACAACTGGAATGATTGATAAGAGGATCTACATTTGGGGACATTAGATCCCTATAATTTCATAACCTTAGTGGGGGTCTGTTAATATGTTGGCACCCTCCTTGTGTGTGAAATATTGGGCAAGATTTGAAAGATTGTGTACCAATGAAGGGATGCCTAATCCTGAAGGGTTAGAGAGGAAAATAAGGGTAAGTAAAATAATGTTTCGGTGAGATAAATTCTTACTGAAGTAGCTCTATGGAATATAGGAAAAATACTTCTAGTAGAAGTATGAAGACAAGACAAAATGATAACAAGCTTCAGTAGCCAAAGAATGGATTTTTTTGAAGAATTTTGGAAAGAAAATTGTATTTAATTCACTGAGGACAATGCATAAATAAGGGGGAGGGGAATGTCATACCCCAGTTTGACCTGATTGCAATTGAGCATATAGGTTGGTGAGCCATGATACTTCGAGGCCAGCGTGCCTGCGTAGTAAATAGGTTGGTGATCCAAATGCTAAAAGGTATGTAGGCGTATCCTGTGTATTATGTAATCATAATTGGATATTAATAAAATCACACCACTACTGCAGACCGATCAAACAAAAGAGTAAGGGGATCAAATCCTCTAGTGAGGGAAAAGGGGCTAAGAGTCTAGGAAAAGGGTTAATCCTAGGGGAATTAAGCCAAGAGAATATTTTAATAATATTTTCTAAAATCCTAATTTATGGATACATATACCTTATGTTATCCTAAGTTCCCAAAAGGAGGGAACACATTACCAAGTGGGTTTAAAAGGGGTTGCATGTGATGACAAGTGTCATAGGATAAACATGCAATTATAATGGAAAAAACTTAGAGCATTTACTCCACTCATTCATTCATTATCTCCAACAATTCAGGTGGGGGGGGGGGGGGGGGGNGGGATAACCAACATGTTCATGAGGGTGGAGAGGATCACTCTCAACTGCTACCATTCATACCCTATTTCCATCACCATATATGTAGTGAGGAATCCTTGGGGGCAATTTTTGTTGATAATTAAGCTGAAGAGGCAGGTTTTTAGGCCCGTTTGTTGCTGAAGAGGTGAGTTGTCAGACCCGTATGTTGTTGAAGAAGTGGGTTTTCAGGCCCATATGTGGTTGAAGAGGCAGGTTGACAAGCCCGTAAGCATTCTCTCTAGGTGAGAGAACTGTTGAGAGTGTGTACACTTCTCCTTGGGTTTCCTTGGGGAAGGATGGATCCCTGGAGGGATAAATTTGGGGAATATGTTTCTCAATGTAGGGCTTGGAGGGTTTCTAGAGAGATTTGAGGGTAATTGGAACTCCTGGAGCCACAATGCTCTGAGAATTTTTGTCTGGCATGTGTTGGAGCCATGGAAGGGTATTGGTGTAGCCGATGGCACACTACCTTAGTTTGTGCAGGTTGTTGGGGAATGAGAGACTGTAGGTTGGAGTGTTGTTTAGGTTTGGTACCTTTGCCTAGACCATGTTGGTACTGGTTGTGGAACATGTCTTGTTAAGAATTATTTTTCCAAAGTGGAGTTTATGTCTAGCTTGAGGGTGACCTATTTTTGAGTTATATGTAGCATAGTCTAAGGCTGGGAGGAAAGTTGGAGATCTGCACACAATTGGTGTTTTTCAATTTAAAAAAGTACTTTATCTGATTATTTTACTTAATTATGGTGTGTGTAATTTTGTATTCATGTTATCCAAGTAATTGTTAATATCTTTATACTTCCATATATCTTCTGTTAGAACTGCACAAAATTTGTAATTATGTGACTGTTGTCATGGATTTTTACTTTTGTAATTATCATTGAATATTTGCTTCCTGAATTCTTCAAAAATGTTAATTATATGTTACATACAGTAGTAATTGTTGTTGTAACTATAATTGTGTGCATATGCTATTTTTTTTTGGTTGTTAGTTTATTCGTGACCTGTGGGAATAGCTTGTTCTTTAAGAAACCATAACTTAGGGGCATCTAAGTCGACAAAATACCCAGGGATCGCACCCGACCTGAGCCACACCAACCCTTAACATGGTTGTAGTTTTTGTGCCCGTAGGTTTCAAACTGGTGACTTTAACATCATGGAGTGGCTTAACAACACACTCCATCACCGACTGTCCTACACCTTGGGGACATGTGCATATGCTATTAGAATTGCCTGAATTTGTACATTATGTATGCACACATAGTTTATGCAAATATTTATGTGTTTTTTCCAAGGGAATTGACCATGGTAATCATACTTGGATATATGTTGTTGGTATTCTATATATATTTTTTCATATGCAGAGATGTTCTATCCAATTCAATGGTATTGGAGTTATAATTCAATATGATACAACTAGCTTAGATATGGAAATGCCCTTGTCTGGGTATGGACAGTTCACAACTCATGAATATTTACTCACACAGTGATGTGAAGGATCTTAGCCGGTAGAGAAGGATCACATATAATCCTAAAGGATGGTTAAGCCTTAGAAATTTGCTAAGACCCGAATTTGGATAATTCCTAAAGAGGACTGTTGAAGCTATGTAATTCCGTGTCTTTTTCCAAAAATAATCACAACAGTTGATTCGGCATAGAAAAACAATCATGGTCATTTTTTGGGGTCTCTCATGTATGAAATCTTGCAAAGGATCCATATTGTTAACAACCGTTGGATCCATTGGATAATTCTCAGAGAGATCGTGATTGTTGATCGTAGAGGGTCCATTAAATTTTCCATGGTTAGGCTGGGACGAGACTCCGAGTTGAATGGATCCATTGATCCATCGGAGAATAATTTGGAGTGATCGTGACCCCCATCACAATGGGTTCTGTGGAGTAGTTTGTTCCACCAAAATGAAAATACTCTGAAGGGAAGACTCTGAGGAGAAATCCCAACCACCGATCAGAGAATGACTAAGATGTAATATCGGTCATTGATCAACATGGAAATCATTCTGAAATCATGCTGAAGGGTGTTGTCATGTTGAAATCATGCTAACAGAAAGAGCCTATGTGTATGAGGAAGACACATGGTAGCCTGTAATTGGTCGAGGTAATACGGAGTGGGTCCTTGTTGAGTCCAAGCCCTTGGAAAGGTGCTTTAATCATGGCCATCGGTAAGAGTAAGCATCGTAATATCCTAACCATTGGTCGAAGTGTGTATCCATCATAGCATTTCAAGGAAAGGATGTTGGAGAACTCCAAAGGGAAGACTTTGAGGAGAAATTGTGACTATCCATCATATCCCAACTGAAATTAATCCTAACCAATGATCTTGATGGGTCTCGTTTGGATGAAGTCAGGAGGAAGTTGGTGTCACGTTGACAAGTATGATTGCACCCACCCATTGTGCAGAGGACAAGTTTCAACACATGGAAGTATGTGTCAATGATCGACGATGACGTGTATGCCACGCCAGTCCAAATGGAGTGTCCACATGTTAGGTTGCTATTGTTCCATGTGGCATTATGTTATGACATTTTGAAGGGGTTAAAAGTGACGTGGCTTGATTACCATGTGTTAATCTAGGTAGTAGAGTTAGGTAGGACCATGTTTCCTGGGAACCAACTTGGTTACCACATAGGTCTCCCCTTAAGAGAGGCTAAGGGGGAGTGACTTCAGGATGGAAAGGGGTGCCATAATGTCTAGAGAAGAACATGTGGCATCCTATAATTCGTATACCATGTCGATGTTTTTCCTTGGGGAAGGTGGATAAATCCTAGCCTTCGGATCTATCGGTAATAGATATCAATCGTCCATCGGAGGAGGATGGTTAGAGTGTGTTGTGATTCTAGTGGAGGAAGTAATTCGAAAGGAGTACTCCGAGGATTGATCAGGTTCATTGATCATAGGGTGTCCACGCTGCAAATAGTCGTCGATCTATCATGGGCTCCACCCACTCGAATACAAAGAGGTTTGGAGAGGTTGTTAACACGTGTGAAAATTAGAACTTCGATGAAATTATAGTTGTATATTTTTGGATCACCAGGACTATTACATAATATTTCCTGACAATTTATGTTACAGAATATTTCCCCTATAGACAGGTGAAATCTCCCTTAGATTAAATACCCCTATACCAAGACAAAAACACTACAATTGGACACTAACATCCATTTGAATTCAGTTTAACCAATCAGAAAGAGAGAGGGACAAATGGTGTGATGCACCTTGTTTCGAATTTTTTCCTCGTTGCTTCCAATCCGATCTTGATCTCCAAACTCCATGGCACAATTTTATACGTACAATAGGAATCAAAGAGAAATGATTATATCCTACTCTACAATATTAGGCCAAACAAATTCATCTACAAGGATTGAAGGAACAATAGACAAACACATGCAATAATACACAAGATTGAAGAAAATAGGCCAAGTATATTCAAATGAGAACCAAAAGAGAATAATTACAAACCATTGATGGTGATGTATCACTTCTCCAAGCTCTGCTCATCCATCCCTTGCACGAATATACCAAGATCATAGGTTTGATACCTGTAAACTTCCTTTGAGATCATAAGTTTAATATGATCCGATCCTTCCCTCTTTTCACATTGTAAATCCATTAATATATAGACTTGAGAGGAAAGGATGATTTGAAGGATGGAAATTTATATTAAAATGTAGAAACTTGGGCTAATTGTACTAGTCCTTAATATGAAAAATGTAAAATATTTGGCTATAGTTTTGTTAAAATATTCAAATTTCTAAGAATTTTTTGTAGTTTCTATAAATTTTTGACGTTTTTTAAGGTAAAATAATTTTATTCTATGTAATTTGGGTGAATCGTTTTTAGAAAAAAATGGAAATTAGTGAATCGTTTTATCGGGAATACCATGGAAATTTAGCCCAATTGTGAAATTTATCCCCTAAAATCATCTATATTGAGAGGCACACCAACCATGAGAAAATGAGGGGTATGGTTGAGGATATGGCTCCTTGAGACTTGGATCATATCCTAGGATGAAGCCCAAGCATGAGGGTCGAACACAACTAACCCCATCTCAAAGAGTTGGCCCATATAATAAGGTGGAGGAGATCCCCCCTTAATCTCAACAAGAATGACACTCCCCCCAAGTGAAAGATAGGGTGCCATCCTAGCAGTGGTTCTCCCCTATAGTGGTAGAGGGGGTTCCATGTGACCACCCCCAATATGGACAGGGGGGCTCCACCTTTCATAAATGCTAAAATAAGGGTTGAAGTTTCCAAGGAAAAAGTGTGTTTTGACCTAAAAATGATGAGTTTCCTCCTCCAATATGACTTAGTGGTCATGAACAATTGTTTTAATGGTGTCAATGGGTGGAGACACCTCACAAAGTGAATGCGACACTTGGGAACATGCATATGACACTTGTGACAATGAATGTGATACTTACCGAGGTGCATGCATCACTTTGCGACACTTTGTGACACTTAGGGTGTGTAACTCAAGTGTGGCATTTTTATGCGTAACAAATGTCCCCTAAAGTGTGAGGTCAAAATAAAAACTGATGGATGAAACACTTTACAAATTATTCAATGCAAGGGTTCTAGAGTGGGAGAACCTAGCAGAAGATGCAAACAATCATCAAATATTATTAATATATGTTCCATTTTTGAGGTAGGCATACCTATGGTCAGAATACGAGATGACTCAAAGCACGACCATCCACCAATACACTACGGATCCATGAAAATACTAACTAAGGATATGGGCACCAAATATATAATGTGGATCCATACCTCCATGACATGAACTGATCGCAACCATGAAAAATAAACAATGGAGCTACAAAATGACAAATCATAGCCACAAATCAATACAATGTGGATTTATGTGACGATATATATATATATATATATATATATATAAGTAAGATTGACAACATGGTGCTTATACTAAAATATTTTACATGCTCAAATGATCACCAACATAGCCTGGGAAAAGCAGATAACAGAGTGAACACCCAACCCAGGGTCTTTATCTTGATCCTGATGCGGTATGAATATAGCCATGTGAATAAATGATTTTATGTCAAACATGGTAAAAACCACTTGATTACCAGTCATTAATGTAAATCGTTAACAAGTGAGAGGGAAATCATCAATGATGTCAATGACTCCCAAGGTACCTTAGTACATTCCAACAAATGTGAATAAATGAGTTGAGGTCTAACACTCATGGAATCATCCAATCAGAGGTCAATTATGTAAACCTATGGTCAGAAGCGAGGAGGCCTGCCATTGAGGCATGTAGGTCCCAAGGTACTAACTAGTTTCCAATCATAATTCCCATATGATGTGCTAAAGTCAATAGGAAAAGACTTGTGGAAGGAGGGACTTGATGTATCCCCCATCATCAACGTGAAACTGACACAAGAAAGTGATGTAAGATGGTGAATTGAATGAATATGGACTAATATAAGAAATGGAAACTGGAAATACTACAGATGGATGGTTTAAAGTGAAACTTCCCTCGAACATTATGAAGTGTGGCAACTGACTTGGCAACATTGAGTCAACGAGTACCAAGAACATAATGTGATGACAATAAGAGCACTCTTCGAATGGACGAAAAAGTATGGCAACACATGGATTGGTATGACTCAGAGACAAGAGGATTACCCAACTGTAAGATGAGACCCAAATAGGTGTCATGTTCAAGGGTGACAACCATAGCTTCCATAAAGGATTATGAAAAACTTGACCCACTTCTTTCAATTCCTCCCCCATCCAGATAGACGAGTACCTCTTTCTTTTTTAATGAGATTGAGGAGGATAATATATGCTCAGTATAGCTCATCCTCTAGATGAGTCCCTCGTCATATGTTTAGAAAACCTGAGGAAGGAGAGGTTCACTCTAGATGGGTCCTAGAGATTGGACTCACATAGGTCCTACGATGCATAGTTTTACGAGTCCAAATAAGGTAAAATCAATGGTTTTTCATGTTTAAAGAGTCATAAAAGAACTCAAAGATAACGCCAAGGATGATTTTTTTGTAAATTTAGTCTCCCAAGCCCGAAAAAAGTATAAAACAATACAAGGGAGAACTTTTCTAATCATGCTTGATTAGAGTGTTCCTTATTTGTAATTAGTCTCGCGAGGCCAAAAAAGATATAAACTAGCACTCGAAATATGCCCTTTCCAACCTTTTAACGAGTGTGAAAGGAATCAAGATCACTTGACAATATTTTCATGTTTAGGGAGTCTAAAAATATCTTAAAGGAAACTCCAAAGAGTTCCTTTTTCATATATCTTTTATGAGTCTGAAAAATAGATTAAAGTATATTTGGTAACCTATTCTCATGTTTTAACGAGTATGAGAAATAATAAATATTGATTTCGGTAACCTATTATCATGTATTTACAAGCACAAGAAAGAAAAAAGACTAATCGCATCCCAGAAAAGACTACTATGTTATGGTGGGATCGACCGCCAAGCAAGGATCACTCCTAGAAACGTGTCTCTCTAGAGGTATTTTTCCCCTAGCTTTCTTGATAGAAAATAGTGGCTTCACTCCAACATGATTTCTAGAGGTTGGAGACCTGGCCCCCAAGAATATTTTCCTCCGATGGGTGTTCTTCTTCTTTCCTCATTTAGGTGTCTGGTTACTAATAGGAATATTTTCAGTAGGTGGAGGAAAATAAGGTTCAAGTACTTGATCCAGAGTGAGACTCAATTCAAATGGAGGGGGGTTTGTTTCATTTTTAATGAGCTTGATAGAGACAATGATCTATGCTCGTCAGCACACATTTCATTTTTTAATGAGCTTGACATGGGAAAATAACTATGCTCCTGACGAGGTACTACCAAAGGATCATATAATTCTAAGGTAGGTTTCATTTTTACAAAGGATTGAAATGATAAACTATGCTTTATGCCCTCTATTTCATTTTGTAACGAGCTTGACACAGAAACATGAACTCTGCTCAAACCTAGTTTCATTTTTTAACAAGCTTGAAATCAACAAACAAATTATTCTCAAAGATGGGTTTCATTTTTTAACGAGCTTGAAATTAGAAAATAAACTATGATAAAAGACCTCTACTCGATCATGGCTTACAAGAAGAAAATGCTCTGGAAGGAATACATGTCAAGGGACAAACCTCAATCATGGCTTCGAAGAGATCTTCACTAGATGGAAAAAACACACTCTGGAAGGAATACGTGTCGAGGGTTGCGATAGGGGTAGGGAGAATAGGCTCTAATAGCCCTATCGAAGAAATCACCATGTCAAATACCAGATATAAATCATAAGAAGGGAGATATTCCTTCTCATTCAAATTTGAATGCATGGGACAAGTTTCCACATAATTGTTCTACGGTGGGGTGGATGTCGGTGCTATTTAAGGACCATTAGGGAAGTCAGATCATTGGCCATCGTATGAGGGCCAATGAATCAAAGTTGGTCTATGGTCACCATGTTTCCATTGTTAGGGAAACACATCAATCGAAAAACTATGGAAACAACAACCCTCATAACATAAACTTAGTCTCTCCCGAGGATCAAATTAAAATCCAAGGGGTTGTGAACTATAATCACATAAATATAGAATTTTTACCTCCCAAAGTAACAAGAAACTAAGGAAGGATCCATAAAGGTTGAGTAACTCTTTTGTTAAAAGCCAATATATTCTGAGTCACCAATGCAAGATGAGGAGAACCTAGAGCTTGCCAAGAAATGGAGGATACAATATTGACTGATGCACCCTGATCGACAATAGTCTGAGGAACATTGTTAGGATATTTAGACACTTAGGAGTTAGTTAAGATCTACTTGGTCTAATATGTCGTTAGGTAAAAGTGTGTTTCTTTAGTATGCATTAGTATGCATTTGTAGTTAGGAAATCCGACGGTCACGATATGTTCCCGAC
>ML779065.1:347246-371487 GCA_009831015.1 Picea engelmannii | reverse complement strand
TCGAACAAACATCTCGACCACAAACTTGGACAGTGATTTGGAAAGATATATAGGAAGGGAGATGATATTCCAGTAGTGCACCCCAATATAAAAGAATGGCCTCATTACTTGGAGGGGGTTCCGTTGAAACGGGTGAAGTACCCTCTAGTCCAGAAAAATATGTAGAAACAAGAAATACCTGAGAGACATCCTCACTCCTCAAAGGAGGAGTGGGATCGACCAAGGGTGGTATTGGAATGACCACTTTAACTTCACTCT
Source organism: Picea engelmannii (assembly GCA_009831015.1). Classification (NCBI taxonomy): domain Eukaryota; kingdom Viridiplantae; phylum Streptophyta; class Pinopsida; order Pinales; family Pinaceae; genus Picea; species Picea engelmannii. The sequence continues at coordinate 371,229 of ML779065.1, read as the reverse complement.
CCAAGGGGAGAGTGGGATCAATCGAATTTGAAATTAGACTGATCACATGATCAACTGGTACAACTGGTGATTGAACTAGATGGATCACCTAATCATCTAGATTGACAGATGATGAAACTGTATTGACTAGTTCATCAACTAATGGCGGGTTGGGAGAGAGTTTACATTAATCTGTCAGAAGTTGTTGCTGGACATCAACAATATTTTCCAATAGATATGAAGCCTCATCCATACGAGGGGAGAGGTAGGTGTGGTGTATCTTCTTAAATAACAAGCAAGAAAATTTGAATTTACCCTTCTTAATTCCAACCTGACTATCACTAGTTGATGGTTTGTCACCAACATGACCTGCAATGGCTGACGACATGGGTTGAAAACTTTGATACCACACTTCTACAACCTTTGAAATACCAGGGAAATCCTTAAGAAGGTGGTCACCCTTACAAATCCTGCAAGGGAATTTGGGTTTATGATGTGTCTTTGTAGGCTTTTCGACATTGTCAGCACTCCCAGCATGATGAACAGTAGATGGTTAATCACTTCCAACATGTCCCATAGTGATTGCAAGTTTTCCTCCTAGCTTATTTTTCTTTTTCTTAATATTCCTTTTCTTCTTCTTCTTATATACCTGATTACTAGCTGTAGAGCTTTCACTAGGAGAAGAGGAAGAACGAGAAGAAGAATCTATGGGCGAAGAAGGAAGAGGATTGGTAGGAGGTTGATGGTCTTGGGGTGGATTAGTTACACATGAATAACTAGGGGAATTTAAATTCACTAGAGTGGAAAACAACCAAACCGGTAACCCAATAGTGAGTCTAGGAAGAGTTAAAGTAGTGATATAAGGAGGACCAACGTGTCCCACGGAAGGAGAAAAAATGATATCCTGAGAAAAGGGGTCCCTTCGTTGGTAGTTCTAGGAACTGACGCCATAGACATAGACTCAACCCTAAGGTTTTTCTATGGAAAAACAATTAACACACGCTAAAAAATCTAGGACGAAAACAAAAAAAACAAACCTTTCCACAATGAAGTGCTAGTTGGTGATGAAATATGACGTCACACGATCAAAGTGAGAAGGGGATATGATAGAGTGGGTGTATCAGTTACGTTGGCAATCTACTTAACAAACTTACACCTTAATGCAAGTTCCCTCACAGTTTATGTTTGACCCTAGTACAACAAAGACTCCCCTCTGTCGTCACCTCATGTATGAACCCTAAAGATAAAGGTCACTAATTTTATGAATTCAAAGTCAGCCTTCGGGTGGGTACAGTTGACAGTCGGGTCTGAACGTATGGACATGATATCATAATCTGAATCTCTTCAAGAGAATTGAAGACAAGTGGACCGGTAAGACTCCATATGACCCCGAATGGATTTAGAGTTCATGAAGCACCGAAACCAAATGAAACCAATGGTTTCTCAAGAAAAAATCCCATTATATGCTCATTCCACTACGATTGGTTGAGCCTCGGAGGAGTAATATCCACTTCTCTCCCACATGCGACCTTGTTTTTATCCCCTGTGTGAGAGGGGGTTCCCGGCTATGATTATATGAAAAATTGGATTTTTTCTCCCTATTGCAAGATTCTATTTTTTTTTTATGGTTTTGGAAAGTTATTTTGAACACCTATTCCAAATCCCTACACCTAAGTTAATGTAGGTTTGCAAATGCCTAGAAAGAAAAATTTCTAAATAGATTTTAATTAGCATTTTTATTATTAGGTTTTTATTTAATCAAGTGTATGAAAGTGAAAATAATGATTTCCGGACTTGACTCCAAAATAATGCAATAGTATGAGATGAAAAGGTTTATGTTCAATGAAATATATCTATGGAAGGGAGAAGAGTATTTTTCCATTCCCAAATGCATAATTCCAATGCATTTTACCACCCAAAACTTTGAATACAATAAATTTCTGTTCATTTGATTATAAATTCAATGAATCTAAATCAAATCCAATTTATTTCTACTTCCTTAATTTCAATGAAATAATTTGATGCAGATACAAAGGAATACAAAGTAAAAATATTGAACAATAAATGTACTCAAAACAATGACAAGACTCAAAGAACACAAACAATGAAAAGAGGAAGAGGAAATCACTCAACAATCCTTAAAGATAAACAACAAGAAAGAAATACTCAATCTAGGTTATGGTAAGAAAATTAATCTCAATCATTCAAAAGAGAGATATTTTCTAAAGAAGATTGAACAGAAACTCAATACCAATCAAACCTTTGCAGATTCTTCCAATCAATCAGATAATCGAAAGATCACGAGACAAAGACCAAACTAGGGAAAAGAAAGGTGAACCAATATCGCAATGTAGAAGAGGTTTGCAAGATATACAAAGGTAAAAATGAGCGATAAGCATGAAATTATCAATCCAAATAAAGTTAAAGAAAATCAGGAGTCTCTAGGAAAAAATCCCCTCAAGATTAGACTGAGAAAGAGAAAGCAAAAAGGGGGAAAATGGCCAAAACAAGGGGACTGGCACTCCTGTTCTCAAGCAGACATAGCACCAATTAGGGGAATGGTGATCTATAGGAGGCTCTTGGGGGGAAATAGTAAGCTAATGTCACCCTTTGGCATGCTTATGGGGAACACCAGTGGGGTAGGTGGCGCCCTAGTATAAACTACAGGGGAGGGCCACCCTCTTTAAAAGTTCAAAAAAATTCTCAAAAATGATAAAAACTTAGAAAATTCAATCAATGACTCTGTGATCTCTTGAATGAAGAACAGAGAAGGAGATTTAGATCAGAATCAAGAAATAAAAAAGACCTAAATTTAGGCAAAGGCTTAAGATGATCCAAGGAAAGACTAGTCAAAGTCCTTCCTCAGTGGAGTCGCCAATTTTTGTTATGGAATATTTCCCCCGCGGACATGTGAAATCTTCCTTGGATTATAGACCCCTATACCAAGACAGAAACACTACAAGTGGAAACTAACATCCCTTTAAATTCATTTTAACCAATCGAAAAGAGAGAGGGAGAAAGGGTGTGGTGCACCTTGTTTCGAAGTTTGTCCTTGTTGCTTCCAATCCAAGCTTGATCTCCAAACTCCCTGGCACAATTTGATACCTACAATAGGAAGAAAAGAGAAACGACTATCTCCTACTCTACAATATTAGTCCAAACAAATTCATCTACAAATATTGAAGAAACAGTAGAAAAGAACATGAAATAATACACAATCTTGAAGGAAATAAGCCAAGTATATTCAAATGAGAACCCAAAGAGATACTTACAAACCATGGATGATGATGCAACACTTATCCAAGATCTCCTCATTTATCCTTTGCACGAATCTACCAAGATTAGAGGTTTGATACCTTAAAACTTCCTTTGAGAGCAGATATTTTATATGCTCCAATCCTTCCCCATTTTCACTTCGGAAAGCCCTCAATATATAGCCTTGAGAGGCACAAAAACCATGAGAAAATGAGGGAAATAGTTGAGGATGTGGCTCCTTGAGGCTTGGATAATATCCTAGGATGAAGCTCAATAATGAGGATTGAAAAAAAATAATCCCATCTCAAAGAGCTGGGCCATAGAATAAGGTGGAGGAGATCCCCCCTTTCTCTCAACAAGAATGGCGCTCCGCCCAAGTGAGAGACATGGTACCATATTAGCAGTGGCGCTCTCCAATAATGGTAGAGGGGGAACCATGTGACCACGCCCAATATGGAAAAAGGGGCACCATGTGACCACCCCCAGTATGGACATAGGGGCGCCACCCTTCATAAATGCTCAAAAAAGGGTCACATTTTCGTAGGAAAAAGTGTGTTTTGACCTAGAAATGATGGGTTTCCTCCTCCCATATGACTTAGGGGTGATGAAAAAATGTTTTAATGGTGTAAAGGGGTGGAGACACCTCACAAAGTGAATGTGACACATGGGAAGGTGCATACGAAAATTGTGACAGTGAATGCGACACTTACCAAGGTGCATACGTCAGTTTGTGACACTTAGGGTGGTGGATAACTCAAGTGTGGCTCTTTGATGTGTAACAAGGACCATAGTATCCATTAGGGTGGATGTTGTTGAACTCAGTTGTCAGATTTTACATAATGGTTCAGAGTGGAAGCACTCAGATGGAAGGGTTCTGATAGTAATGGGGACGTGGTTTGGAAGTCTGATAGTTGTGGATCCAAGGAGTGACATGGAAAACACCACGTCTGTGCCATGCATGATGACACCGTGTACCAGGCTTCCACATGGAACTGAGGTGGAATTGAGGGTAGAAGGCCTAGAAACTTTGGAGGGCCATAATGTTTGATCCAGATCTTGGAATTGAGCGTGGTTATATTTGTAGGAAATCTCTTGATGAGAAAAATTATTCTACAAGGGCTAATTGGAAAAGTGAAGTAGTTGGAAAAATTGAAATTTTGACACCCAGTCAACCTAAACAAGAACTAGGGGTTTGGGTGATCTTACATTCATAGTTGAATTGTTAATCTTGTTTGGAGGATTCTTTGTTAGATTCCATTGCAATTTAATAACTAATCACAAGAAAAACATATTGGTATATCAAAAGTTCATTTTACTAGAGAATTGTTAAACTAGAAATAATAATGATGAAAAAAACCTTGTGAAAAAATAATTAAGCAAAATGTTTAAAAAACCTTGCAGCCAATTGGAGACATAATTAAAGATGCACCGAAACTATAAATTGAAGGTTGTCCCAAAATGGAAACAAAAATAAATTCTTCACTAAGAACAATTTATCTCCAAATGACCACAACAATGAAGGTTTCTCAAATTCAGTATAAATAAAAGTTCTGAACTTGAAGTTCATCATGATGTTTTACTATATTTGATCAAACGAATCATGCTAATCTATATACCATTCCCAAATCCACCAAATTCAGGTTTTTTATGATGGTGGGCTTGTCAATATATCATAATGATTGGATACATGTAGAATCACTTTCATTAAATATTATTATCATATACATGATTTTTACTATTTCAAATTATTTATTTTGACACATCAACAATAATATAAAAATGAAATCCTATTTCTTAATATTATGATGGGACTTGATAAAGTATATTTATAGGAAATTTATCTATACTTGTCAAATACTTGTACAACATTGATGACATGGGTACTATTATAGCTAAATTCAACTATCAAATTTGTTTAGGGACTTATCATTATTATGGGAAATAGAAACATTCGAGGAAGACCCCTCATGATGAGGGGTACCTTCCATTCCCCTTGTGGAGGGGCAGGATTTGTGGAAAAACCATGTTTTGAAGTTGACGGGGGGAAATATGGGTTAAGACAACATGTTGCTAAGGGGCTAGTTGTTGTGCCAAAAAATCTATGGACCTCATCCTTCCATGGAAACTAGTGAGTAGGATGTTCGTCCCCACAAATCTTGCAGGGAAATCAATTTTTTTGCTTCTCTTTAGTGCACCCCTCCTGGGTGTTCTGGGTGGAGGTGCCTTTCTTAGTATTGGAATTTTTCTTTTAGTTCCTTTTCTTTTTTCCTCTAGGTTACTGAGGATTCTTCAGTTGCGTGGATTGCACCAAATTCACCTCAGAGGTATGAAAATGGATTGTAGCAGTTTGAGCACTAGTACTAGAAGCTAATGGGTGTGAATTAATGGAAACTTGACCCATTTGATCAACTAACTAGTTTATAGAGGCATGTGAAACATAACCAACCACACCATCGGCATGGGTTCCCGAGTTTGGTTTCTTTGGATCTTTCAATGGTCAAGGAGGATTTGGGATGATATCATTCAATGTACCCTACTGTGAATAGATTAAGTCCAAATGTTGGGCTGCAAAATGGCATGCTCCTCAGTGGCCACCCTAGCCATAGCTACGTCTCCATAAATGGGTGGTAGGAGGGACTTTATGAACCACTCCACAAGGATCTTGTCTAAAATTTGAGCCTTAATAATCCTATGTCATTGTTGCCACTCATTTATTTGATAAAAAATGTGAGTGGCATTATCTTGACGTAGCGAAGTCAAGATATTTGTTCCTATCTCATACTGAATGGGCAATTGGTAATGCGTTAAGAATGCCATTGCTAGGTCGTTTAAGCTTTTAAAGGAAGTACCTTTTAATTCAATGTACCATTTGGTGGTAGCTCCAGCCAGGGATATTTGGAAAAGACGCATCCTCACACTATCATCCATCAACAAGTTGGATGAACAACATAGTGGTATGTCATGATGTGAGTGGAGGGGTCCTCTCTTGGCGTTCTATTATATTTTAGAATATTGGATGGAAACTTGGAAGGAATTTCCAACCATGTTTGTTCATGTGCAATAGGTCCATTTTTTAACTGTGACAAATCCGATAAATCTAAAGATGTGAGGTAAGGAAAAGGTGCAAATGAAGACTGGGAGGGAGGTGAAGTCTCTACTGTCCCAGATGGACCATGTATTCCCCCTATATTTTTATTGTTTGAAGGTTTAGGGGTCATTGGAGAGTGAGTTCCCCAAGGGATGGTGGAACTTACAAAAGAATGAATACTCCCATAACCAAAAAATCCCCCAAAGGGGTTTCCCCCAGGGGGGAATGTGGACCCTCAAGAGAATATATTCCCAAATTTAGTCTCAAGGAAGAAACCCCCATGACCGGATGTGGAAACAAAAGGAAAACCCCATTTCCCCCCAAGGGATGTGCCCCCAGAAAAAGGTGTGTTACCCCATGGAAAGTTAAAACCTTTGGAAGTACTGCTACCCCCAGATTGACTAGGGATAGACCCAAATGCACTAGACATTTTCCATCCAAAAGGTGTACCCACATCTAATGATGTCAAGCTACTCATAGGATTCACAGAGGTGGAAGGAGCTACACTTCCCATGCTGAAACCAAAGCTCATAACCCCATTGGAAAATAATCTAGAAGTGGGTAGTGATGTAGAATGGATGGGCATAGGGACACTATTATATTGACAGATGGAAAGGTTGGCACAACTAGTGTCCTCCAAATCAAGGGACCAATAGAAAATGGTTTGGATGGTGTATTTTCAATGGAGTTAACGGGTAGTAATGTGGACATCAGTGGGATTCCCCTAGGGGAATTCCTCCTTATCCCAATATCCCACTTGAGGATGGGCTTGTATGCTCATATAGACTAGACGAAACATTAGTTCCTGACATGGTGGGAGGATGGCTGAACAAATAAAAAGGTGCACTAAAAATTTCCCGCACTTGGATGAGTAGAGGCATGTCTGGTTCAATCAAAGGAGGATTAAAATTTTGTGGAGGACATTTTTCTACCACTTCTACCGCAACTAATACAATCTCATCGAACCAACTTTCAATCCCTTCAAAGTCTCCGTCAATTATCTCACACCACTTAATAGGTGGTTCTTCCTCTGCAATGGCTTCAAGTCCTCATAGTCGACGGGACCGGTGCAGTAGTTCATCCATGGTGAATATACTATGTTAAAATACAAACACAATTCAATCTAAGGTTGACCTAGAATAGAACTACAAGAGCACACCCCTCATCAAAACTAGGCTAACATCAAGAAAAACAATAGGCTTAGAGGCCTTCTGAAAACCAGCCCTATGGGGGAGATGAAGTCCCCACAAGATTGTCTAGCGAAGGTGTGAGGAGAAGTTATGATAATCTACACAAAATATCCCTGACCAGTAAAAGTACCCTTTATTAAGTTGGGCACCCTCCAGGGGAATTGATACTATGAATGAACGTCTACCCCGTGTACTACAAACACGTCCCACCTATAGTCACCTATGTGTCTCCTGAGGAAATGTCACTAAGGCTACCAAATAACAATCAATGGCTGAGCAAACAATCATAAGTCCAACTACACGTAAGGGTAGGGTAACTAATCCCGAAGCTTTGAAGGTGTTAACCAATAGAACCCATGTATATGTAACAATTAAAGAGATATCACAAACACCAAACCAACAAGAGAGGGGTAATCTCCCTACTTTCCCCGATGCAACCTCATGCTTAACTCCCGTGTTACAGGAGGATCCCAACATAGTGGTTACAATAATATATTTAACACTCTTTCATGACTCCTAAGATTCATTTTGTGGTCTTGGAGAGTTTCTTCTGTAATCCTATTCCAAGGCCCTAAGACTAGCTATTTTTAGTTCGCTATAAAAGAAAACCGTCTAATAAATTTTATATTACATGTTTTATTTTTAATGCTATTGCTTAAGTCCAAGGGTAATGGATGAAAATTTCTAATGTTTAGACTCTTGACCCAACCAAGCAATGCAAGAATGATAATGAAAATTTTTCTTTTCAATAAAATCTAGCTATGGGAGGGGAAGATATTTTCCTTTTCCTTTGCAAATTTAAAACTGACCTCACACACACCAAGTAGCCAAAACTCACTACAAATATGGAGCCAAACAATGATCCTAATGCATTTTCTCACTAATACTTCAAAAACAAATCTAGCATGCAACAAATCCTTTTTGTCTTTTATTGATTTTAACAATTCATGATATATGTAAGAGCACATAAAGCAAATGGAAACCAACAAAACAATGCAAGTAGATGGTTTGTAGGAAATTTGGAGTGAGGCTATATCATCCCAGTCCAATGTCACTAGAAAGATCTCAGCCAACACTCACCTAGGAGGGTAGATCCAGTGATGAACAATGGTTATAAAAGGAAAAGTAAAACAACCAATAATAAACACTACTAGATATTTTCATATCTATTGGTCTTTCAGCCCAACTTCACTAAAGTTTTTAGACAAAAACAAAAACTATCCAAGAAGTGAAAATCAATCCACACAAATGCACTCAAAAAACTTTGAAAGAGACTTATGAGACAATAAAAAATGCAAACATAGACCAAACTAGATAAGAACATACCATAGTAGAACCCTATTGATCATAGGATAGATCTACCTTCAAGGTTCAAGTATTTTCTCTACAAATCTGCAATTTTTATAGATCCTTGTGGGATAAAGGCCTATCAACAAGTGAGGGTCCTTGCGAGACTCCTATAATGCAACAAGTGATTTTTTTTTGTTTTTAAGAAAAATGGATCTGTTCTAGATCTCCCAGATCTGTATCAGATATCCAAAATATGTATTAGATCTCCTAGATCTATTGGATCTAGGATTTGGATCAATTAAAGGAAGAATCTCAAGCAGACTCAATCAAACCAAGGGAAATATTGGCCAAGAGACTTAAACTAGAAAATAATTATTCCTTAGTGGAGTCATTAGTTCTGTTATGGGAATATTTCTCACATGGATATTGTTGAACACACAACAAAATCTCTCTAGGATTAGCCTAGTAATCCTGGATAGAAAGAGGTATAGACTTCCTACTGTCTTCCTAGATTTAGATTCATGATTATCCTAAAGAGTGGTGATATTTTCATACCTTTCTTTAGAGGTTGTCCTTTGTATCTCCTAGTTGTTGTAGTCCTAAAACTATAGCTCCAAGCTCCACAACCTGCTTCATGTATATAAAAGACAAGCAAAACCTTATCTACCTATATACTTGGGATTATAACCTTATATCTAACTTGCTCCTAAGAAAATATATAATGAGATAAATTAGGTGTAAACATTTTCATATTGGAACATAAATATTTAAGGGGAAAACCAATGATCTATTGATATCATAAGAGAAATTACATAAAAAATACCTTAAATGTTGATGCATTCTCCCTTGACCTCCTTGATCCTTGCTCTTCCTTTAGCTCCTTGTTCAGGCTAGGCTTCACTGACTTCTAGCTATGGTAGATGGAATATGTACCTCTACAATTGGATAACATAACATTACTTTGAATTCTTCTTCCTCTCTCCCAAGGCTTTCCTTTTTTATACAGCTCTTTGAAGGAGGTTTGGGAGAGCTTCTAAATCTTCTAGAGATCACTAAAGAATCAAACGATGTGAGTTCCTAGGCCCTTTCCACGAAGATACAACTCATCCCTCTCCTATCACCTCGTAAATCTTTGAATATAGAAGCTTTACAAAGCCTCAGTTATTGAGCCACTAGTGACCAACAAGGGCCCTCACTTGTTGTCTACTAGGTGTCCAACGAGGATCTCCAAAAATGGGCTAAACCTTAGGAAAAATATGTATTATGACTTCTATCCTCTTATAGATTTCTCTTTTTCCTATAGGGTGGAAATTAAGGCTATAACAATCATGGTGTACCTTCAATGCACTTTTCTGTAATGGATGAACTCAAAATCAATGTTCTTTTCTATGTTTGTAAAACTTAGCATTAGTGGATGGATTTTATGGAGGGTTTTAGCATAGATTATGAGTAAGAGAGGGAAGAATGGGTGGTGTGAGATGTCATGCCATTTCCCAAGTTCACAATTTGTCTAGAAAAAACATATTTCAATAAATACATCCCACTAAATACTCTCATATAAGTTCCATCAAGAGAAATTTCACAATGCAAATGAAATTTTTTAAATTTACCCATTAGATTAGTGATCAAGCATGTTTTGATGCTCTTTATAGATCGATTTTATTCCTCTAAATAAGATCTAATGTTGCCCTCATCAGAACTACACCATCGTCATCATAACTATGTAGACATGGCATTAAATTTCATTACAGACTTCACTCTTGGAAGAATTTTCCAATAGGATGTTTATTTAATGAAATTTAGAATATCAATATACTTAACATATGTTTAATTCATCATTAAGATGCCTGAATTTAAAATTTATACTAGTTAACTCATATTTAATCTGCTTGTATTTAAAATTTTGTCTGGTTAATTATTATTTTCCCTAAGATAGTCTTACTTATAATTTTTTCAACTAAATGATTTTCCATTAGTTGACCCATCCACTTTCTCTACAATAAAAAAATATTTCTAGAACCATGTGGTGAATTATAGCAAATTAGAAAAACCATATTTTAACAAAGAAAATATGTTTTGGCATCCTTTAATTAATTTCCTTGATGAAATATGATACATGGTAGAATTGGGTAAAATCTTATGGTGCCATCATATGATTACACCTCTCTATGTGATCATCCCTCTAAATCACCTTCTCTCCCAACCACATGAGGTGAACTCTACACAAATCTCATCTTACCGTGGCATTCATAATGGAGTCATGGTTTCATACCATCCATTTTATTACAAAAGAAATAAAATATTCTAAGGTCTAAATACCACATTGCAAATATTCACTACTACAACTTCTCCCTCATTTATTCATCCTTTTCTTGAATCTACTCATTGATGGATTTCAATTCTTCCAACCATTCTCCTCTCAAATCCTTACCCATGGTCAATTTTCATTTCAATGTGCACCTACCAAGAATACAATTCTTTGATACTAATACGATGTGTAATTTCTTAGCTTATGGCTGACACAATTCATCAACAATGATGCCTTTACACTTTTAAATGAAAACAATCATAGTTATTTATCATTCCAAGTTTATTTAACCTTGTAGTGCACTACTTCTAGCAAATTACCATTGTGCAATATTACCACTATTGATGTGTAATTGTCTCATGATTGTAGTAATACTAACTTCTAATTTAATTGTGTTGAAAAATAAGAAATACAAAGCAATAAAATTATAAAATTGCACACAACAAAACATATTGATGTTTACCTTGGAAACCTAAATAAGAAAATAAACATCAAAGAGGATGCTTTACTCGGCTCCAAGAAATATCAAAGACATGTATATTACAATATAGGTTCTGTTATCACATACAAATGTCAAGGGAAAAAGGGTATCCAAGTTCGCGGCCTGCACAGGAAGCGTCCGAGCGCAACATGTAGAACAAATCATTTTGGACTTAAAATAAAAACATGCGGGTTCAGTTGTGTGACAACATAAATCCATAAGGTGAATCAATCGATGACATGATTTATTTTGGAAGGTCAAAGGTTGTGTGAAGTCTAGTGTCGGAGAAAAAATGAAATTTGGGTTGTATCTCTCATAAGGAGAAATCAACGGTGGAAATTTAGCATGGGAGTCGGGAGTTCAGAATGTTTTTAAAGTTCATCAAAAGGTATGAACTCCCGAAACCTGAAATCAGTAGGATCCGTCCATCCAGCAGGATAGGTGGCAACAGATCAACATTTCGTCGACTCTTGGAGGGGAAAATTCAAAGGGCAGAGTCGTGAGGACTCGCGAAGTGCGAACTCATGAGTTGATCTGAGCCGTTAATCGCAGAGGACCGTGGACAGTCGATTTGGGAGAGTCAGAGAATTGGGAGTCAAAAGAAGGGAGGTAAGCCAACTTCCAAGTTTGCAAAATGTGAAGTTCTGAAACACTCAGAAGTTGGGTCCATGGTCATAGCCCAAGGTCACATTGGAAAAGGGGCGGGGCACAGATTCAGCGAAGCATGAAATGTGAAATGGATCTCGACCGTGGATCTTAGAGGGATGCGTGGCGCCAGATCTGAGAAGTCGCGATTTTGTGAATCAGAAGTCTTAGCATGGAGCGCAACACAAGTTCGCAAAACATGAAATCACGAAGCGCCCAAGGATTGAGCCCATGGTCACAGCCTGTGGTCAGGTGGAAGGCAGTTCCAAGAGGAAAGATCCCATCGCGAGGAGCCTCAACCATCAGATGCAAAGAATATTCGATCTTTGATCTTAGGGTCCATTTTGCAATATCGGGTATTGTGAGATTACAGTCATGCGATGTGAAAATGCCCGAAATGCGAAATCGCAAAGCGTCCAGGAGTTGAACCCCAAGTCATGGCTTGAGGTCACATGAAACGATGGAGGAGAGCCACGCCAAAGGCAAAAGATGCCCGTGTTGGTCACAGAGGGATATTAACGAGTTTTTAAGGCATCAAGTTGACTCGAAGAACTGCTAGAAGCATGTAACATCTCCCTGAGGTTTCAAGCCTCATCCCGATCCTGATGAAGAAATTAATGAAAGTGGAGGGAGGTGGTTGAAACCTCGTCGCACCCCATAAATGGGAAGAATGGAGGAGCCACCCATGGAAAATAAAGCTGTCAGCCCATGGTACCCCTACGAGTGGTTTTTCCTGCAAATCCCATACTGATCTGAGCTTGCGTATGACAGAAGAAGATGTAGATGCCAAGCCTTGAATGCAGCGCCATGTAAGCTCAAGCACACCTCTGCTGTTGTTGACAAATTTTTTGAGTATATGTATGGAGTTCTGTTATTTGGTAAAGGGGTATTTGGTTGAGAAAAGCTCCCAATCTGTAATTTTGTTCTTCCAGAGCTATTCTATGGTTATGTAATCGACTTGAGACTTTCATGTTAATAGAAGTCAACTTCCCTCTTTCCATTTTGTTTGTAAAATCTATTTAAAACACTTGGGCATGGATGATCCAGTCAAGGGTCATTATACTTCTGTAATGGAGGTTTGATTATAGCGGTATCATGGTCAGTTTTATTCATTTCCCTGTGTATTTGTTTCCTTCTCACATTGAATGGCTCAGGCATGGAGGATCCAGTCGAGCTGTTGCAGTTGCAAGATGATGGAGGTTTGATCATACTGTAGCTATAACTGTGTCCCTTGTAGACATATTTCGGTGTCTGAATTTGAGCTCAAGAATGCTCTTGACCTTGGGTTTTCTTCTTTGAGCTACTAGAAGACCTAATGCCCAGAGCAGTCTCCTTCACCCTTTCTCTTAATTCTTCCCTTTGGTCTCACTTTAACTCAATTTACTGACTGAATTTAATGTGGCCCTCACTTCCCTGTGCATTTCCTGTCCAGTTATGTGTTGAACATATTTCATGTTGTTGAGTTTTGGCCATCGACCATCCAAATTTAAACCAAAATCCACCCCAAACACTAATGGGTACTGGTCTTACCCTCTTCACAATCGAAGGGTGACTTCTAGTGTTAACGTTTCTGGTGTCGTTTTCGGGGAATGAATTGAAGATTTTTCCCCAGGATAGAATGACAACGAGCTTTTGATTCTGAAGGTGCATCAGATATCAAAACCATTGAATATTGCATTTGCACTTGGCAACTCCACTGAGGTTACTCCACTGTTTCAGTGTGGTTTCTTCTGGCTACACCTGGTAGCCCCTGGGAGAACACAACAATCAAATTTGGTCTTTGATGGTGAACAAATACTAGACACACTCTTACCTTTCACCTGGCAACTCCATGATTAAAGGATCGATTGGCGACTCCAATGGTCCTAAATGGAAAAAATCCCGGCTCAAAGGTTTTCTCCTTTTAATTTTTCTATTGTTCCTGGTTTTCCTAATGTTGTTCCTGCTCCAAGCGAATGGCTTGATTTTTTCCCCATATTTAGAGAGCGTAAAGAGGACAACCCTGCTCAACATCTCCATGAGTTTCATGAACTCATGCATCAGTGGGAGATACATCATGAAGATGTATTAATGAAGATGCTCATGTTCTCATTAGTAGGAGATGCTCATGAGTGGTTGTTGGCACACGGGGGTAGACCCAGGGTTCAACGCTTCAACAATGCACCAACAAAACCCTAACTACCGACTCTTTCGACAACACCTAGGAAGCAAATGAAGTCTCACCCGAGGTAGAGGCATGGGTGGTTGCAGGACCTGGATGTTTGCAACCTTAGCTGGGACATAGATCTGTGATTGTGGCACCTTAGCAGAGCACTTAGTAGTTATACTTCATAAATATTCAGCCTTAGTTTATATCACAAATAACCCTAACAATAAATCAGTGCAGTATTCACACAGATCCAATATATTCAAGAACTAAGCATATCAACATAGATCAGATCTAGCATCTTATTCACATCATTAGGCATTAAGATATCATATTAGATTCATATAAAATACATCACTGCACTAAGAATTAATCATATGAATAATGAAACAACCACAATTCACAAAGCAACCATAACACACGATATACGTGGTTCACCCCCAACCTGGGGCTACGTCCACCAACTCTTCTTATCTTTTATTTCCTTATGTTAATCTTCTACATGCACATAGCCATGAGATCTTACTCTGCATAGGAGATGAGATCTGCACACACTTCTCTAGATCCTCCTTCCCGGAGTTACAACACAAAGCCTTTTCACAGTCTCTTACAATCACTTGCACTTAGCTCTACAAGTTCTCTACATAGCATGCATGAAACATTTACAATTTGTACTTAGCACTTAGCAAGGTACCAAAAAACCTCTCTTTTCTTACATCGCCTAGACTTCTATTTATATATTACAAAAAGGGCCTAAACATGGGTAAACCCATGGGCTGACATCCCCATACCCATTACATATCCCAAAACCCAAAAAACCCTAAACAAGGGGCTGAGATCCTGCGATCTCCGCTTTGACTTGCGCTTCGCCTTCGACACCCTGTCGAAGTCCCAAAATAGGTCAATCATGACCAAGGATTCTCAAAACTTGGTCAAGGGCCAACAGGCCCCCAACACTCACCTGTGACTCGTCTCGAGTCACTCTGATCTGGGTAGCTCTTCTTCAAAAACCTCAAGCTTGGATCGAGTTGCTTCGACCTGTTGTTGTGCCAATGCTTTTTGATCGACAAACTCTTGGATAATTGCTTCGTTAACATGTCCCTCTAAGTTTTGTTCAGCTATAGTGATGACTTGTTCCATTTCTTCTCCTTGGCCTTCAATCTCCGTGAATAGTTGGAAAGACTCATCCTGAATTGGTTGGAGCCTCTGAGTCATTTCCATGACTTTTCTATGAATGGTGTGGACCTACTATTGCGAAGTGCGTTGTTCTTGTGATCACTTCATCCTCTCAATTGCTGACAAGGCCTTAAACTATGCTTGTACTATTGCTGCTTGCTACTTTTCCTCCTGGAGCTGTGACTGTAGTGCCTTTAGTTCAGGGTCTTTAGTAAGTTGCTCGTAGGTTTGTGCACTTATACTGCTAAGCTGTTTACATTCCAGAGCGAATTCTCTGATCCTCTCAACTATGATTTGGGCAGTGGCTTCTCTTTGGTCTCGCACGTCCTGCAAGTTACTTGGCATTGTTCATAGCTCCAGATCTACGATTCTCTGTTGAAGCTGCTGGGTAGCTTCCATAAGCTGTGCTACTTCATGCTCTACTAGTTCTTCCGCTTTTTTCTCTAACCCCGTCATAGAGAGAAGTCCTCTACTAACTGCTTCTTTGAATCTGAGCTACTCTATGAGAAACTTCTCTTTCTCTTTCTTGACCTACACTGTCTCCTCTTTGAACTTGGTGTGGAGTTTGTCTTTCTCCTATTGTGCAACTCGACGTTTCTCTACCATTTCATCGTGTTCTTTCTTTAGGGCCACTGTGGCCTGTTCTTTCTCTTCTTGCGCTTGACGAAGGCGAGCTTTGGTTGCGTAAGCTATTCTGTGGAGTTGGGAAGGCTCATCTCCCAACTCTGGTTCTTCTGATGGGGGGGGGGTGCAGTGGATACTACATGGCTGGATTGAAGGGCCTATTGTACCCCTCTGAGTTTTGCCTCAATCCTATCATACATGACTGCTTGTTTGGCTTCAGTGTTCTGCAAGATGTCCTATGAGGTGTCTGATATGGTTGTGATGATGAAGTCAAAGTCATTGAGCGTGAGTACAGTTTGCAGCTTAGTATTGGTGGCTTTGGAATTCTTCAGGGAAGTAGGTTTCATGGGGGAAACCTTTCTTTTCTTGGAGGGATTAGTCTCATCAATAGGATCCGTAGGCAGTGTTACTTCGCCTTGCTTCTATTGATATTCTTTGCCATTGGTATCTTCTCTATCTACTTCGTCATCACCTCCTCATCCAGGTGATTTTGAAGCGGTTTCATATGATGCACTTCTCAGGTTTTGTACCTCTTTGGTCTTCTTCCTTCTGCTAGTTCCAGGTGTGTCATGTTCTTCGTGAGTGGCCTCTGAGCTGTCAATTAGTTCGAGATCATAAATTTCTATGGGGTCAGACGGGAGAAGGGTCTCTAAAGAATAATCCTTAGTTATCTCTTTGAGGTCCTCCTCTATGATCTTATAGTATGGATGAATCTCTTCTTTATGCTTGTCTACGCGCGTAGTGATATAAATAAAGTGCCGATCTGTGCAGAAGTTCATGAGAGGTTGGAACCAATGTAGGGTGTTCGACGTCATGAGAGGGACAACCCTAATATCCCTCTTTAGCTAGAGATAGTATGTGTGGAATACTACATTTGACTGCCATTGTTTTCCCATATTGTTCGAGTACCAGAGCGTGGTGAACTTCACAGTGAGTGGATCAAACGACTCAATGTCCAGGAAGGTCACACCTTCCGGCATCTCCCAAGAAGTAAACACTATGAGGATCAACAACCAGCTAAAATGGAACTCATAGCCATGATCCTGAGCTTTGTGGCAATCCAATTCTAGCTGGATGACTAGGTACTTCGCCCTGTTCATTTGGATTCCTTCTACACATTTTTCGGTGAGGTCAACAATGAACCCTATGACCTGCGTAGGTCTGTTCTTTCTCACCATATTTCCTGCGATCAAATGGCAGGCAAGGCACACTGCACCATTCCAGATGGAATCTACCTTGTAGCCTCACCTCCCCTTTTCTACATCGCCATATGTGTCTTTGATCCTCTGTGCCAATGAGCGATCTGCAACCTTCCCTAGGTAGAAGTCTTGTGGTTTGGGTCACTGCATGCTCAATATGGTGATCCTATGGATCAGTGTTGGATCAACTATGATGCTTCTATCTAGCCATAGATAGCTGCCATGGTAACATGATCACAGGATATTAGCACATGCATTAACCTCCTGGTGCCTTCCAAAATGTGGAATCTTCATCACATTCAGGATGGCGGACTATGCGAGGTTCATAGTCCATGGTTGGGGGTTTATTTTTGAGTTCTTCCCCTTCGTCCTGGTTAGATACTTGTAAGGAGAGAGCATGTTGTATTTCTTGCAGTCCCCTAGGTTGAAGTCACTGAAATTGAATGTCTCGATGTTATCCTGCTATGTTCTAACTGCACATATCCCCTTCAGGAGGTACACAATAACCATGGTGTAATCGAAGTATCTAGGGACACTGTCATGACTCACCACGTCAGTCAAAGGAAGGATGTAGTGGGGCAAGATAGTCATGATTAACTTCACGTTTTCCAAGTCATATTTATGCTTGGTTCTTTTCTCGGCTGCAGGTTGGGATGGTCCAGATCCCTGAGCATTCGATGGGGAGGATTGCACTCCTCTTGTCGAGGAAGCTTGAATACTTGCGGACATTACTTTTTCGGCCATTAGAACGATGATAACTTCTTCAACCGATTTTTCTATGGCACTAAGTTCATCTGATATGCACGCTCATATCAGATAACTGAGGTGGATGAATGAGTGCTCAAAGAAATAGAACAGGTGTCGATCTCAATAAACACAGTGCGGTAGCAACGGGTTGGCTTGGATACAATTCACAAAAGTGTTTTCTGTGCAAAAATCGACGCAATAAGTAGAAAACGATGTAACATATCTCTCCAATGGATGAGAGGTCTTCATCAATGTGGTTCTGTCCATTGTGGCGCAGTCCCAATGGTCTAATTGCAAGATTTTTGGCCCTAACTGCTGTTCTAATCCTTCGGGGCATCGGTCTAATGATCATAATGCATTCGAAGACTATATTTCTTTGCCATGGAGAAGTGCCATGTTGCGCTGTTCTGATATCCCGACAAAGTTCCAGTTGTGAAAAACTTCCTTTTGCAAAGTCCCCTCTGGAATCTTCTACAACTTTTCTATCTTTTCTCTCTTCTTACTGAGCTTTCTAGCCTTCTTCCATGTGATCTTTGTCTCGGTATTCCTCTTTCCATTCTAATTCTTATATCCTTTTGGCATAGTAACTTCTCACTGTTGAGATTCTTTCGTAGGGTTTAAGGGAAATAATTCTTCTCTGTCTAGGGTAGGTTCTTCACTCTTTTGTGAGTCTTCTTGTGTTCTTTCGACATCCAAGTTTCTGGCTCTGAACATCTTCGATCTGTTCTCTTGTTCTTCAATCAAGTGCGTTATACTCCTAGTCATGAAATATTTTAATTATTGCTTCTTCTGTTCTAAGACTTCCTCTTCTTTTCTTCTGGCCTGATCCTTCTCAATCCAAGTTTTTCCTAGTAACCTAGCAAATGGGGTGTTGTTCTCAATAAATTTAACAACCTCAAAATCTTCCTCTGTCGAAGTTCCATGAACACTCATAGATATCTGGGCGAGTCTTCCATGTAGGGTTATCATATTTCCTCTAAATAATCCTATTCCTCCCAATGAAGGAATCATAGCAGGCTTTGCTAAAATTTCCCAATTTCTTTCTGTCATGATATTCACCTGTGTTTCTTCATCTAGAAGACAGTCAATGTCGAAGTCTCCTAGTCTTGTTTCTATGCACTCTTTTTCTTTGAAGATCTCTGATAAGTTGATATTTTTTTGATCATTCAGGGTTTCTTTCATTTGTAGCAATACATTCTCTGATTCTTTCTAGGGTTCTTTCATGGTCTCAGTTTCTTGACCTTCCTCAGGGTTTTCTTGTCTTATATTCATTCTTTCAAGATTAGCAATCATTCTAGGGAAATACAAAACTTCATGATCCATAACTTTACAAAAAAGACAACTAAGTATTCTACCAGGGCATTCCTTAGCAAGATGTCCCAGTCTTCTGAAATTATAACAAAGGGTTAATCTTCTTTTTCTTTGAAATGATCCCCAACCTTTCCTGTACTATGCACTAGGATCATAGTAGCTAAACTGCAAAAAATTCTTTCGAGGGTCCTGCATCCATTTGTTAGTCCAAACATTCTTTATATGCATAGGAATAACATATCTTTCACTATTCTTATCAGATCTACTCATATCGAATCTTCTTTCTTCTAGTTGTGCCCTAGTTTTCAAGCTAGGACAAAATTTATCAAACATACCTAGATCCATACTTTTGAAATAAAAATTTCTACTTATCTTACCTTTTCAATAAAAAAATTTCATTGTTATTACCTTTATCAGAGCTCAAAGATTTAAGATCTTACCTCTTTTCTTCAGCTCTAACTTCTCTTTTTAGCACAGAGCTTCACAAGTCAAGTAGAATACTGCGCACTAGGGCAATGGATCTACGCACATAGCTTTCTCTTTTATGTAGTTCCCATCAATCACAGTTTCAGGTCCTGACAAAAGAACCATTTGTTGGCACACAGGGGTAGACCCAGGGTTCAACGCTTCAACAACACACCAACAAAACCCTCACTACTAACCCTTTCGGAAACACCTATGAAGCAGATGAATTCTCACCCGAGGTAGACGCAGGGGTGGTTGCAGGAATCAGATGTCTGCAACCTTAGCTGGGACACAAATATGTGATTGTAAAAACTTAGCAGAGCACTTAGCAGTTATAGTTCATTAATATTCAACCTTATTTACAGCTCAGATAACCCTAACAACAAATCAGCGCAGTATTCACACAGATCCAATATATTCAAGCATTAAGAATATCAACATAGATTAGATATAGCATCTTATTCACATCATTATGCACTAAGCTATCATATCAGATTCATATAACATACATCAGTGCACTAAGAATTAATCATATGAATAGTGAAACAACCACAATGCACAAAGAAACCATAACATAGGATATACATGGTTCATCCCAGCTCGGGGCTATGTCCACCAACTCTTCTTATCTTTTATTGGCTTTTGTCAATATTCTACATGCACAAAGCCATCTGATATTACTCTGCATAGGACAGGAGATCTGCGTGCAATTCGCTAGATCCTCCTTCCCCGATTTACAACACAAAGCCTTTTCACAGTCTCTTACAATCACTTGCACTTAGCTCTGCAAGTTGTCTACATAGCATGCACGAAGCATTTACAATTTGTACTTAGCACTTAGCAAGGTACCAAAAAATCTCTCTCTTCTTACATCTCCTACACTTCTATTTATACATTAAAAAAAGGGCCTAAACATGGGTAAACCCATGGGCCGACATCCCCATACCTGTTACATATCCCAAAACCCAAAAAACCCTAAACAATGGGCCAAGATCCCATGATATCCGCTTCGACTTGCGCTCCGCCTTTGACAACCTGTCGAAGTCCTAAAATAGGTCAATCATGACCAAGGATTCTCAAAACTTGGTCAAGGGCCAACAATGGTATCACTCCTTTCCTCCTGCTAGCATTTCATCTCTAAAAGGATTTCATGCAGTTTTCAATAGGCACTATCAGAAGTTTCATTCCTCCAAATTTATTTGTCATAATTGTTGTGAGAAATATGAGGACAATGATCAAGATATGAATGTTTATAATGAAAGTTGTGAGGATGAAAGATGTGAGGATGAGGGATATGAGGAGGAGGAAGATTCTTTGGGTAAGCTGATGGAGCTGGTAAAATCTCTCTCTGCAGAGATAGAAAGATTCAAATCTGAAGAAAGCGCAGAGGATTTTCCAGTGCTTGAAGTGGATGTTCTTGACAACCCTACTGATGATGATAGCATTGAAGATATCATGACTGTAGAGGCCTTGCATTCTTCTCCTGATGTGCCTACTATCCCAAGCTTTGATGATTATTCATATGAGGAGCAACAGAGCCCCACATCATAGTTTGTTGACCAGAGGAGTAGCCAACCTATATATGACAACTACGAATCCGATTCTGATATGGATATGTAGGATTTCCAAGAACATACTACATAGCCTTATCCTCTGTTTGCTAAAGAAAAATATTATGAGGAAATCAACCATCCTGGACCTGCAGAAGACACTAAGCAACATGAGGAGGAGCATAAATTTCCTAAGGTTCCTGTTTATGATGATTATGAATCTGATCCTTGGGAGATCTATGAAGAAGAAGAGGAGAAACAGAAGGGGCAGTTTGTCTCCTATCCAGATCCTATACACAAGAAACCATCGCCTAGGACCAGTCAACCTGCATCGAATCTTCACCCACCTGTGCCTACTAGAGATATTCAACCATGTGTGAGCAGTTGTGTAGTAGAGAAGGTTGGCTATTACAAATTTTCTAGAGTTTGCCACTTTTCATATGAGCCTGTGAAGGAATACATGGAGTGGTATTTTACTTCATGTTTTGAAGCCTCTCAACTTCATCCTAACCTCAACATTAGGAGGAAAGTTGAAGAATGTAACCATTCTGCTGTCACGGTTGCATTCTCTATTTTCAATCACTGAAAAAATAAAAGGTATTCCAGTTACGAAGTTACTAGAATGTCTATGGTGGAAGTTTTCTTTCACCTAACACTGTGTAAAAATCAATTAGTTTAGGACTGTAATAAAAATCTCCTTGGAGAATATGTGTTTATTTTCGTTTTTACTAATAGGCCTGTATTTTTCAGCAGGATGTTTTGAGCTCGACTCCATAGCCCAATGCTTAAGGTGACTGGAACTACTTGTTCTTGGCAACTCGCACGGAGCAGGCCATACCTTGTGGAACCAAATGTTATTACATATAGTTTTCAAGGGTAGCAGGGTATCCAGGTCCACGGCCTGTACAGGAAGCGTCCGAGCACATCATGCATAACAACTCATTTCGGGCTTAAAATACAAACATGCAGGTTCAGTTGTTTGATGATAGAAATCCAGAAAAGGGGCAAGGCATAGATTCAGTGAAGCATGAAATGTGAAATAGATCTCGACCGTGGATCTTAGAGGGACACATGGCACTATATATGAGAAGTCATGATTTTGCGAATCAAAACTCTTGACATGGAGCACAATGCAAGTTCACGAAATGTGAAATCACGAAGTGCCCAAGGATTGAGCCCAGGGTCACAGCCTATGGTCAGGTGGAAGGAAGTGCCAAGAGGAAATCTCCCATCGTGAGGAGCCTCAGCCGTCGAATGCAAAGAAGATTTGATTGTTGATCTTAGGGGCCATTTCACAATATCGGGTATCGTGAGATTGTAGTCATGTGATGTGAAAGCGCCCAAAACACAAAATCATGAAGCGACCAGGATTTGAGCCCCAATTCATGGCTTGAGGTCACATGAAACGATGGAGAGGAGCCACGCCAAAGGCATAAGATGCTCGTGTTGGTCAAACAGGGAGATTACCAGGTTGACTCAAAGAACCGCTAGCAGCACATAACATCTCCCTAAGCGTTCAAGCCTCGTCTTGATCCTGATGAAGTAGTTAATGAAATAAGGGGGAGGTGGTTGAAACCTCGCCTTACCCCATAAATGGAAAGCATGCAGGAGTTGACCATGGAAAATAGAGCTGTCAGCCTGTGGTACCCCTGCAAGTGTTTTTTCCTACAAGACCATACTGATCTAAGCTTGCGTCTGATAGAAGAAGATGCATATGCAACACCATGGAAGCTTGAGCGCACCTCTGCTATTTTTTATGAATTTTTTGATTATATGTATGGAGTTCTGTTATTTTGTAAAGGGGTCTTTGGTTGAGTATATCTCCCAATCTATAATTTTGTTCTGCCAGAGCTGTTCTCTGGTTATGTAATCGACTTGAGACTTTCATGTTAATAGAAGTCAACTTCCCTCTTTCCATTTTGTCTATAAATTCTGTTTAAAGCACTCAGGCATGGATGATCCAGTCGAGTGTCATTATACTATTATAATGGAGGTTTGATTATAGCGGTATCATGGTTAGTTTTATTCTTTTCCTTGTGTATCTGTTTCCTTCTCACATTGAATGGCTCGGGCATGGAGGATCCAGTCGAGCTGTTGCAGTTGTAGGATGATGGAGGTTTTATCATACTGCAACTATAACTGTGTCCCTTGTAGACATATTTCAGTGTCTGAATTTGAGCTCAAGAATTCTCTTGAGCTTGGGTTTTCTTCTCTAAGCTGCAAGAAGGCATGATGCCCAGAGCAGTCTCTTTCATCCTTTCTCCTAATTCTTTCTTCTGCTCTCGCTTTAACTCAATTTACTAACTGAATTTAATGTGGCCCTCACTTCCCTGCACATTTCCTGTCCAGTTCTATGTTGAACATCTTTCATGTTGTTGATTTTTTGCCATCGAACATCCACATTTAAACCAACATCCACCCCAAACACTGATGGGTACTGGGCTTACCCTCTTCGCAATCGGAGGATGAATTTGAGTGCTAGTAGGCTCAACTAGAGTCCTCCTCCCTGTTAATATTATGGTAGATACG
>ML779065.1:311773-322426 GCA_009831015.1 Picea engelmannii | reverse complement strand
CAGTTATCCTTTCACTCTGTGTCGGCCTTCCCTGTGTCCAAAGTCCAATTGCCACATACTCTGTTTCACTTTCAAACTCAGTTACTCATTTCGTGTCATTGATGGGGGATACATCAAGGCCCTCCTGTGACGAGTCTTATTCTTTCGACTTCAACACATTATCCGGAATCAAGACTTAGAAATTATTCAGTACCTTAGAGCTTGCATGCCTCAATGGCAAGTTCCTCGCTTTCGCCAGTGGGTTTACATCATTGACCCTTGATCGAGAGATTTCTTCAGGTGTTCGACATCAACTCATTTATGCACAGTCGATGGATTGTACTATAGTACCTTGAGAGTCATTGACATCAACGAAGATTTCTCTCACACTTGTTAACGGTTACATCAATGACCGATAATCAAGTGGTTTCTACCATGTTCGACTTCGACACATGTAATCACATGGTTAGATTCATACTTTGGGAGATGAGATTGAAGACCCTGGATATTGTCTTAAGTGATCCAGGTTGCGATAGAGTATATGTATAATTTGTGACACATAGATCCACTATGTATGTTTCGTGGCTATGTCGTCTTGATTGAAAATTTGTCGCATAGATTCACAGTGTATTCAGGTGGCTATGCTATATTGTGACGACATGGATCCACAGTGTATGATTGGTGGCCTGACTTTTTTTTATGATGTCATCCGTCTATGATCTGAGTATGGGAATGCCTACCTCAGAAATTGATATACATAATATTCTGCTGATGCTTGGATGTTTGCAGGTTTCCGATTAGATGTGCTCTTGGTTATGGACACACACATGTAGCTTACAAAGTCTATCGACTGTCACTGATTCCACTCTCAGAATTTGGCGGGCATTCTGTTATCCACATTTTTGGTCATCCTGATGATAGTATGATGATGTTATGATGATGGAAAATCAAGCTCTTCACTAAGAATACTTTCCTGAGAAAAGTTACACTTGTCTGCTTCCATAAATCATGTTTTTAAAGAGGTTCGCAGGCTGCCTATATACTTCCCTGCGAGAATGCCTGATTCTCGCAGGCTACATTAAGCTTGAGTGCGAGGGGTTCGCACTGTACCTAACTTCTAGGGTGCGAACATCTTATTAAAGAGGAAAAAGATGAAGTTCTCGAGCCTTCTAGAAGGGAATCTTGGAGAAGAATGAGTTGGCTAGTGAATGGTTATCTAAGTACTGGTTTTCCTCATATCTTGGGATCACTTCCTATCCAAGTAACTAATTTATCTTCTCCTATATATTGAGGAGATGGCTCATGGAAAAGGTTAAGAAGCAAGAAGCAAGAACCAAACTAGCAAGAGATTGATTGGAGAATTAGTGCAAGACTGTATGGAGGACTGATGCTACAACAACTAGAGACTACAACAAAGTCATCAAAAGTGGTTGATTTTCTTCATGCATGAGCAAGTGTGTGTGTCAGAGCTAGGAGCCATCGAAAGGAGATCTAAAACATCAAGGCTCAGGTTGTAAGTTTCACTTTCAATTAAATCAATACATTAATATGTCCCTTTCCCATAAAGATGATGTCACTTTATTACATAATTCCTTGATCATATGTATAGACTAGCCATTGAATATATTAATATGCCTTTACTTCAATTGGTTTGTACTGTTGTGATCTGAATGGGACAAGAGCATTGGAGTGAAGCTTGAAACAACATAGATATAAGGAAAGCGTTCATAAGGTATGTCCATATTCCTTATCTCTTAGTTCATTCAATAGGTTAGAACTAGGGAAAGTGTATTATTCTGTCCTGTTTTGTTCTAGATCCAGGTGGATCTAGGGAGATCAGTTTGTGTCCGCACTCATGGATTTATCCAGAAACAAAATTGGCGACTCCGCTGGGGAGTATTCCCTTTTTCTTTATGGTTTTTTGAATTTCCTGTGGCCATTTTCTCTATTCGTTTTTTTCTCCTGTTTTGTCAGTGTCTGAGTCCTCAGGATATCCTGAGAGACCTTCTGGGTCTATAAGCCAGTTTGAATTTTGCTTGCATTTTCAAAAATTTTATTATCTTCAGGAGTTCTCGCACTGTGTTCATTGACGTCCTGCGAGAACCAGTCTAGTTCGCACCCTGGATATAGGGTCCAGTGCGAACACCTCGCACCTTGCTTCAAAGTGGCCTGCGAGAACACTAGCTTCTCGCACTGTGTTACACTGCTTGCCTGCGAGCAAGATTTTTGAAAATTTTGAATTTGATTTTTGACTTTTTCAATTGCTCAGAACAATTGAATTGTGTCTTTTTGGCTTATTGGGTCATTGACTTATGCATCTCTTGCTGTAGTTTGCTTGCTGGAACAAATTTAGGGTTTCTAGGTCTTTCTTGCTCTTGGTAGCTTGACTTTCGTTTCTTGGCTCTGTTTGGCATTTTCTTTCTCTCTGACTTCTGGAGTTGAGTGTGTCTAATTGGCTGAGAACCAGTGATTGGTAGAGAGTCAAGTGCTTGGTGTTTTCTCTTTTGCTTGGTGGCTCGAAAGAACGTTTTTCATTTGCATTAGGAAGACTCATTGGTTTGCTTTTTGTTTTTACTTTCATTGAAAGAATTGGTTAGGTTGTTATTGTTTGGTTCTGTATGATTTGGTTTTCTTTTCTCATTAATCAGAGTTCCTCTTGGAAAGTGAACAACAAGTTTTCTTTCAAGATTTTGTTTTTGTCATTTTGAAAACATTGAAAAATCAAATTTTAGAGTTTATTGAAGTATTTGGAAAAGACATTTAGAAATTTCTCATTGATATATGATTGTTTTCATTAAAATCTGAAAGGAAATTGAGCATTGCATTATAGTGTTGAGTTGATTCAGAAAATTTTCCCTCTCTCCCGTAACTAGGATTCTTTAAATGAAAAGAATTATATTTCATCTTTATCCTTGCATTATTTGGGTCAGAGTCATACATCATGAGTTTCACTCCTGTTACCTTTGAGTAAACAACAACTTTTAAAAACATTGCGTGATCTTAAAATTGATCTAGTAACTTTTTCTAGGGCTCTTTTACACCAATATATTAGCTAGGCTAGTACTTTGGAGTAGGAAGAGAGACACACTCTCCAAAAGCTCAAAAAAACACAATAGAATCTTGAGTTAGGGAGTGTTAAAATCCGTTTGCAGCATATTGTCTTGGGACGCCCTTCTAACACAAGGGTCAAGCACTAGGTCGATTTGGTGTTGGCAGAGTTACTAACCCTGCTTTGTTGACATCGGTGTAGAGATTGCACGTATTACGGGGATCACTTCGAGGTATACCCACAATTATGAGTGGAAGCCTTTGAGTTGGTTTCTAGCTAGATAACCTGCCCTTGCATGTGGATTGGACTGACGACTGTTCCCCTAGGCTGTACTGTTGTTTGTGGTGACCTTAGTGGCCTATCTCTTTAGGTTCTTACCCAAGGCGACTATGGAGGGGAAAATCTTCACGGTACCTGGAATCAACGTTGATCAAACTCACTCGGGATCCTTGGAGGGTATACCCACGATTATCTGTGGGAGCTTGCACCAGGGCGTAAGTCTGTTAAGCAGGTCGTCAACGTAACTTTTCCACCTTAGCCCCGCCCCTTCTCGTCTCATTGTTGCGACGTTGTATTTCATCACCAACTAGTGGCTTCGAAATTAGAAGGTATTGTTTGCTTGGTGATTGCTTCCTAGATTTTGTTTACTAGTGAATGATGTTTATTTCTCGAAGTTGACCTTAGGAATTTTCTCACGGAACTTGTCACTTGTTTAAAATTTCTCCCCCGCGGCGTTCTCTTAGAATGCAAGGATTATATCCAGAACATATGGACGATCCTCAGCCTACTGGTACACCTGAGGGTTCACCCCATCAGACTGAAGTCCCTGTGGTTATTTCACCAAAAGGGGAGACCAGTGACGTTCCAATTGTTACCACACCACTTCCACAAATCGAACGAACTGATTCTCTAGAAGAATTTCGAGTTTCCAACACTATAGAAGACTATCGCGTTCGTCATGGTGAACGACCTTTTGGAAGAGTAAATCGTTCTGAAGAAACCGTTGTTACTTCTTCTGAGTAAACTGTTGGGCCGTCTCACGGTGTAGTAGGCCAAGATCCTTTTTGGTCGGGTGATCTCCGATGAACCCTTTTTGGTACTGAGTCACCCCCTGTATACGAAATTAACCCTTCCGTGTCTTCTGAGACAGAAACTGCACCCGAGACTACTACCTACCACTTTTTTCTTCCTCCCGAGATGGCCCATCTTACGAATACTACGAGTGTCCAAACCGGAATTACTGCAACTACTCTTCCTCCTATCAATACCCAGCGAATTCCTGATGTCATCCCGACATTACCACCCGATTATCACGCGTTGAATGCTCTGTTAAATCCTTCTAACCCAACACCTCCGCAAACCCCAGCCGGTTCTCCAGGTGGTCCTTCTTTTCCTGGGTATGAGGTTCCTCGTTTTATCCCGACGCTCCCTCAGTTTGATTATGGTAATCGTAATCCTAGTGGCACTATTCCGACTGTTGCACCCAACACACAGATTCCCGTTGGTGGACAGGGTGGTACAGTTCCTTTTCCTTTTCCCGGACACAACACAGTGACTGCACAACCTATGGTTGGCAGACAACTTCCGGGTGGAACTATACCTACAGTAGGGGGACCAACCTCCCCTTTTGGACAAAATATAGCTCCTGAATTGGCCCAGTATTGGAATCAACTTTTACAAAACTTTCCTCAGAGTGCTAGGGGGCAGCAAGCTATCCCTACAGTTGGCCAACCTTATCCAGGAGTAACTAATACTATTTGGGGTTCGGGTCAGACTACTCAACCCCAGGTCCCTACTCAAACTCAAGGTTATAATCCTTGGGGTTACTATCCTATTCGCCCACCACCGAATCAACCAGGGGCTTCCCTCTACGGAAAGTCTGTTTACGCTCCTATTGGTTTGCTGACGGGGCTTCCACCCCAAAGCCATCAGTACCCGCAAGTAAACCGACAGTTGCCTTTCCTTGCTACTTTGGATTTGCCAGATTTGTCTAGGATTCTAAATGATCCTATTCGTCACTCTCCCCAATGGCCTGCTATCCCTGCTAAACTTCCATCGGATATTCTAAAATTCGATGGCAAGAAGGGAGAGGACCCAAATAATCATGTCTTGACTTTCCATTTATGGTGTTCGTCCAATTCTCTAATGGATGACTCCATTCGTCTTCGTCTTTTTCAACGGACCCTTACCGGTTTGACTGCGAAGTGGTATATTGAATTGCCACGAGGTTTCTTTTCTGATTTCAACACCTTATCTATGGCCTTTCTCACGCATTACCAATTACCAATCCGTTACGATACTGGAACCGATATCTTAACTTATTTTATACAAACTAAAGGTACTCACATCTCAGACCATATACACGAGTGGAGAAGGGGACGACGTCTCATCAAACTTGAACTCCCGGACCAGTTACTGGCAGAATGGTTTATGAAATATTTCATGAACGAAATTGGTAAAGACACTGCTATGGGTGGTGTTGTTACAGAGGAGCAGGCTATAAGTCGCTCTCAGTATCTATATCTTGTTTACTCGCAAATGGGAACACTTTACAACCTGTTACCTGAACTACCTCGTCCTGGTACTTCCAACACTTCAACTGCTCCAGCTGCCTCGCATGCAGCTGATGGTGTGATTGGTACTGCTCATACCCACTCACATTCCGTTTCAACTAGAACCCCTAAATCCAATTCTTCTAATGTCCAAAGTGCTCCATATCCTGCTCCTCCCGCCGGTAAAACTTCTGAAGTGAACGCAGTTCAATCTACGCCGACCGGTAAAAATAAATCAAAGAAAGGGAGGGGCAAGAATAAGGAGAGTAAAAATAATAATCAAAATGAGCAAACTAAAACCCCTCCTGTTGAAGATCGGGATAAGCGCAAACCACGCTACCCTTTCCTTATCTATGGTGACGATCACTACACGAAGGATTGTCCGAGATGCGCCGAGGTTAATAAGTTTCTTCAGGGAACGACGAAACCCTCTATGCCAGCAGTCTTATCTGAACCCTTCCCATCTCAACAACAGGCTTCTTTGGTCATTCATGACCAACCTTCTACGTCTACGACATGATATGTTTTTATGTGCTCTGGTGATTCTAAGAACAATGACGTTGCCATCGCAACTAGAGCCAAAGACTATTCTCCATCTAAAGAGAAGGTTGATGATTTACCTCCCGATCTGGTACAACCCTCTCCACCGAATCCACCTACGAATGGTCCTCTTCATCTCGAAAGACCGAGCCTTGATACAGTCTTACGACCTCCGAAAGGTGTTGTTAAGAAGTTGTCATTCAATCCTCATGCTCGTGCGGCCCAGAACTATAGCATTGTCGAAGATCTGGCCCAAGCACCTTCAACGATGTCTGCCCTTGAAATCCTTCAGTCTTGTCCTGCGCAACGAAGGGCTCTGTTGAAAGCCATAGGTGGAATTGATCCTGCAGATACGAATTTGATAGTATTTGACTTGGAAGACCATGTTCCAAGGTTACCCCCACAACTTGCTTTTCAGATACAAGTTATTGTCTCAGACAAGAACATCCGTCGAACTGTTATTGATGAGGGTGCCTCTACGGGTGTAATGTCTTTTACTTGTTGGAAAGCCATTGGCTCTCCTCCGTTAACTGAATCACAAAATACTTTGAAAGCCTTCAATGGATCGGGTTTTAAGCCTTACGGTGTTCTTCCATCGTTGCCGGTTACTCTCGAAGGTAAGACAGTCTAGGTTGAAGTGGATGTTTTCGATGCTCCCCTATATTATAATCTTCTTCTTGGCCGTAGCTGGGTAGATTCTATGCGAGCGGTTGTGTCAACACTATTCTGTGTAGTCCGTTTTCCCCATCAAGGAAAGATCGTTACGGTTGATCAAATTGCCTTCTTTAATTTTGATACTCGCACTGGAAATGTGCCATTTATAGCTAAAACCCCGTCGGGTTACGATAATGTTGGAGTTGGTCTCTTAAAAGATTCTTCGTTAATGGGTACTTTTCCCATACCACCGCCACCCGATATTCTATGCCCGTCCGTTGCTTCGATTAATATGATCTCTGTCATTCCTTATGAACTTCCAGTGTCTTTTGACCCTTGAATAGTCCCTGATCTAGGAGATCATCCTCGTTTCGGCGCCGTTATGCCGTTAAGTCCGATTGAGTCTGCTTATCACGTGATTCAATCAACAAAACCTTCTACATCCTCTCTGGAGAAGTTGTCTCCTGATCCTTTTCATGTTATCTTTCCCACTGAAGAGATGATCATGTCTGTCATGGCCGATACATCGTGGGATGATGGGCATCATCGTTCCATACTGTTTTTGGAGCAACACACTCTCGAGAATTATCAGCGGATTTCGACTCCGTCGACCGTTGTTGTCATAAGGACTGTTCCTGGATCTACATGTGATGTGTTTGTGGAAGGGAACCTCATCAATATTTCTCCCACGATACCCATTGATATTTCAGTTAAACCTAGGATAGTTGAAAATGTTCATATTGGAGCTTCGTGTTCTCCAGAGGAAATTGTCACCTATACTGCTTTGTTCAAGGACTTTCGTGATGTCTTTGCCTGGAGTTACGAAGAGATGCCAGGTATCGACCCTGCTATTGTCGTGCATGAGATAAAAACGTACCCAGGAGCTAAACCAGTCTGACGGTGCCTCCGTCCTGTCCATCCACGTAAAGCGGCAGCTATCAAACTCGAAGTTGAAAAACTTCTCAAAGCCGGTTTTATTTATCCCGTGACTTTGACAGAATGGGTTTCTAACCCCGTACTGATTGATAAGAAAGGTGGTAGTATACGTGTTTGTGTTGATTATCGGGATATTAACAAAGCCTATCCGAAAGATAACTTTCCAACCCCTTTCGTTGACCAGATTGTTGATGACTGTGCCGGTAGTGAAATTTTTTCTCTCATGGATGGATTCTGCGACTATAATCAAATTAACATCGCTCCTAAGGACCAACATAAAACGACTTTTATTTGTCCTTGGGGTACTTTCGCCTATAGGAAACTCCCCTTCGGTCTTAAGAATGCAGGTGCTACATTTCAGCGTGCTATGTCTTATGCGTTTCACGATATAAAGCATATCGTCCAACCTTATTTGGACGATTTGCCAGCCCATTCTTTACGCCGAGTCGATTACCCCAATCATATCCGAGCAATTTTCTTTCATTGTCGGTTCTATCGCATTCGTCTAAACCCTCATAAGTGCGTCTTTTGCGTAGAGTCCGACCGTCTCCTCGGTTTCATTGTTTCACGTTAGGGGATCTGGGTAGATCCTATTAAGGTTGAGGCGATTCTTAATCTCCCTCCTTCTTCACTACGCCAGTTACAAAGTTTGCAGGGGAAAGAAAACTTTCTTCATCGTTTCATCCCGAATTACGCTAAGATTACTCGGGGTTTTACACTTCTTCTAAAGAAAGGTTCAGAGTTTGTCTGGGATAAAGTTTCCAACAATGCTTTCGAAGCTTTAAAGTTATCCCTCACAAAATCTCCTCTTCTTTTCCCTCCTGATTATAGTCGAGATTACGTTCTTTATCTTGCTGCTTCCGAGTATACTATCGACATGGTCCTCGTTCAAGAAGATGATAACCACGATGAACATGTTATCTATTACTTGAGTAGAAGTTTATCATCAAGAAAAATCAAGTACCAACATGTTGAGAAATTGGCTTTGGCTGCTGTTCAAGTAGTTCAACGTTTTCGTCACTATATTCTCTCTAGAAAAACTACAGTGCTTTCACATTGTAACCCCATGCAACTTATATTGACACGTCAATTGTTGGGGAGAAAGTACTCCAAGTGGATTGTCATTCTCCAGGAGTTCGACTTGGAATTCGATCGTGCCACGTCGAAGAAATCCTTAGTTTTCGCTGAGTTAATTTGTGATTTTCCCCACACTGCCACGGAAAAAGTAGCAGTCGATTCGTTACCTGACGAATCACTTTTTCTTATTAGTACCGACGATATTTGGTACGGATATATCATTATCTATCTTCAAACCCAAACTTTTCGTCCTGCTTTGTCCAGTAATGAGCGATGTCGTATACGTTATCAGGCACGCAAGTACATTATCCTCGGTGATACTCTTTATCGTCGAGGCATTGACTCCGTCTTTCGATGTTGTTTGACTTTTGATGAAGCTGAGAAAGCTTTGAATGACTGCCATTCAGGAGCATGTGGTGGTCATATGTCCGGGTATGCTACTGCCCAGAAGATCTTACGTGCAGGATACTTTTGGCCTTCTTTGTTCAATGACTGCATTACTACTGTTTAGAAGTGTCATGCCTGCCAGACCTATAATCAGAAGATTCGGTCACATCCTGCTCCCCTTCATCCTGTAATCTCAGTAGGTCCTTTTGCGAAATGGGGCATTGATTTCATGACATGTCACCCTCACTCGGCCGGGGGGCATGGTTATATTATTGTAGCTGTTGATTATTTTACTAAGTGGGCCGAGGCGATGCTGACATTCGATAATACTGGAAATACTGCAGTGTTATTTCTTTTCAACCATGTCATCAATCGTTTTGGTGTTCCTCAGGCTATCGTTATCGATCATGGTAGTCATTTTAGGAATTATATGAGGTCTGAACTTACAGAGAAGTTGGGCCTTCATCATGATAGCTCAACACCCTATTATCCACAGGACAATGGCCAGGTTGAAGCCATAAATAAGGTTCTCATAACTATGATTCGACGGATGATAGGAATACATAAAACTAGCTGGCACATGATGTTGTTTTCAGCATTGTGGGCGTATCAGACATCTGTTAAGTCTGCTACGAGATTTACGCCTTTTCGATTAGTTTATGGCATGGAAGCCATTCTGCCAATAGAATGTGAAATACCTTCTTTGAAGCTAGCCATAGAGCTCTTACCCAATACCTCTGCTGAAGAGGAACGTCTGTTGTATTTAATGCAATTAGACGAGACCCGACGTGATGCCACTTTAGTAATAGAAGCCCAAAAGAAACACGTTAAGGCACAATATGACAAGCATGTCAAACCTCGCGTCTTCTCTGAAGGAGATATTGTTCTTCTATATGAACAAGATAAAGATGTCCTAGGAGACGGGAAATTTGAACCTATGTGGCGCGGTCCCTACAGTGTTAGCAAAGTTTTGGAAAAAGGAGCGTATGAGCTAGTTGATTATGATGGTGTACCTTTGAGTGAACCCAGGAATGGGTTGTACTTGAAGAAGTACTATGAATGAGTTATTTGTGCATGAGTACTTGTATTGTATGTATCATACTGCGTGCATGTGTTACTTTAGTTGTGATTTTGATGTTATCTGGCTTCTGCCCTTACATTACGTTGTGTTTGATTGCCAGATGTCGGAGTATTCGCTACCTTATATTGGCTTCGCTGATGGAGCTAGCCATAGTACTCAGAACTTAGCTTCCGCTTCATGGGCAATCTATGCCCCGACAAACAAACTCATATCTTTACGAGGTATATGTCTTGGCCGATCAACCAACAACATCACAGAGTATAGCGTCGTTGTTGAATTACTAGTTGATGCTATCTCTCTTGGAATTCGTCATTTGGTTGTGCGACTTGACTCGCAGCTTGTAGTACTACAGCTCAGTAATGTATATTCTATCCGAAGTCCTACTTTATTGAGGGTAT
>ML779065.1:291106-307391 GCA_009831015.1 Picea engelmannii | reverse complement strand
GTTAGATCTAGGGAAAGTGTATTATTCTGTCCTGTTTTGTTCTAGATCCAGGTGGATCTAGGGAGATCGGTTTGTGTCTGCACTCACGGATTTATCCAGAAACAATAAGACCCATAGTCTTGTTATGCACGCAAAAGGGGGTATTTGAGCACTTGTTTAGAACATAGTCGAGTTTATACTCATTCTTCTTAGAATTTTGAAAGGAATTCAGTGGTAACCTTTGTTTTTGGGTTTGAGTAGAAGAATTGAAGGGTTTCTTCAAATTTTTCATTGTAAGTCATCATTGTATCAAGTATTTGAGCATTAATAGAGCAGTCTCACTATTTGGAAGCAGATCCAGAGGTGTAGTCCAAGATGGGTGAACTCTGTTATCAAATTGTGTAATGAGCCTTGTTATTTGTTGTCTCTATTTCTCTCTATTTTAGCACTCTCAATTTTTCCATAAGTTATATTTGTTAGTCGATGAAGTTTATATATGAGTAAGCATTTTCACATGATAATTGCAAATATTCATAACGATTTTAATTTCCCGAATATGGTCGTATGTTTACTGACTGTTCAAGAAATAATTCACATCTAAAGATTTTCATATCATGTGGTATCAGAGCTGGGTTGACATGTATTTGAAAGTGAATTCTTGTGAGGTCTAAACTCAAGCGTGGTAAATGATCGCTTGAAGAGTACATTCTTGGTATTGGTTTGAGGCATGCTTTTCGAAAGCAAGAAATGGATTCAACAAAAGATGAGGATTCTTCTGATACAAATCCTTTTAGTACTGAAGATAAATTATTTTTCACGTTCATGGAAATGAAGGCCATGGTGGAAGATATGTATTAGGATGGAGAGAAGACCAATGAAACTGGTGGTAAAGGAAAATGAAATCTGCATAACTTCGAGAAACAGTTGAAGAAGCTGCATAAGTTTGAGAAGCAGTCGAAGGGAAAAGAAGAAGATGAGCCTACATGTTCTCATTGCGAGAAGAAAGGACATGATGAGAAGCATTGCTGAAAGTTTCATCCAAAATTGAAGCCAAAGTGGGCTCAACATTGGAAGGGTAAAAAGAAGACCACAACCATAGTTCAGGATCTTGGATCAGATTCTAAGGATGAAACTAAGGTTAGAGATATGGGCATTAAAGGTAAATATTTTGTTGCTAGTTCCAGTTCATGTACTTCTTCTACAAAGGCTAATGTAATCCCTGGTGGAAGGAAAGTAAAAGAAATGTTTCATTTACAAGTTATCTCAAAGCACACTAAGATTGATACACTTGTTGATAGTGGTTCACAAGTATATCTTATTTTAGAGAAAGTTGTTTCAAATTTGGGATTGGAAACTAGGCCTCATTTGAGACCGTATCCTTTGGGTTGGATTCATGATAATGCTCAGTTATAGGTAAATGAGAAATGTAAGTTATAGTTTAAGATCACATCCAATTTCATTGATGAGGTAGAGTTAGACGTGGTTCCACTTGACATTTGTGGGATGGTTTTGGGAAGTCCATATTTGTATGAAAAGAAGGCCATTTTCTATAGGGAACAAAAAAAGTATCATATTTTCAAATATGGGATTGATTTCATTATGAGAGCTCATCAAATGAAGACAAATTTGAAAGTTGCCACTACACAACACGTGAAAATGCTAGTTAATGCTAGTATTCAGGATTCATATTTACAACTTATGGTTGAAATTAAAACATGTCCTTTGGTTAATTTTGTTCCTGTTATGAAGGGAAAATACATTGATGGTTCATTCTCTTTCACATTTGTATATTCAATTTTGTTGTTCAATTTATTACTAATAAGTGGAGTATGTTTAGTAGTTGTAACAATGAATGGTAGAGTTTGTGAATTTAAGGGAATGGTTAACTTGGTCAACAATGTGGTTTTAGTCGTCATTATTGTTGTGATGAGTCAGGTACTCATTAACTAAGTGGGAAGGATGGATGAGACTAGACAAGTGAGGAAAAAGTATCCTCACTTCATTTCTGAATGATCCATACTTTTGGAGGTCCAAAATTTCTTCAGTGGGGAGGTGTGATCCAGTAGGATTCAGAATGCTTAGAAATTTATATTCTCAAATTCTAATGAAATTGAATTCATTGTGTATATCTTGACGAGATATTTCCAATGGTTCTTGAATCACCTCAAACAGATTCCATATGAAGAAGTTATGATTTTTTGAATATTTTGACCAATATGCAAAAAGTCAAACCGAGCAGGACAAGTGGTAGGCCCACAAGCTGCCATGTAGTCATTTGTATAGATAAGTTGGTAGTAACACATGGTAGGATGACATCATCATGATGTCATCATGGTGATGTGGAATCATGACATAGTGCCACATGTCACCCATATTTGGCACATTTGGCTCCCAGTTGGACCGGTTGGCTACTGCCACAGGTCATCCGTACGAATGACGTTGCATCCATATGGTTCACATGGCACCACTGAAAGGGTGGCACATGAAATGACATATTGTGACAATGCAGTTGAGTCAGTAGAGAGACATGGATTTGTATGGTGACATGGACCAACCATCGATCGATATGTGGCACCATAGCACCATTGGAAGATGACTTTGAACATGTTGTCCAATCAAATGGTGCCATGTGGCACCTTCGAGAAGCCCAAGGAGGGACGTAGATCAAAAATTTGTTGGGCTCGATAGGAAAAGAACCCATGACCTTCAAGGGAATATTTTGAAATATTCCAATGTCTTAACTATAACTTCTGATCCTTGTGCCACAGGCACGCTTGTTATAACCAACAAATAATATTTTATTTAAGTTGTAACAAATGTAGCCTGAGTATATAGCGGGGTCAGGTGGCCGACCTAGCCCTATATAAACCTAGCAGTGAACATATGTACAGGACATGGAAATGCATGCCATTTTGTAGAGAAGATATATAGAATTTCATGCCAAGTGCATATTTTCCTCATTTTGTGTGCAAGAGGTGTTTCTATTTTAGATTTGCCTCATTTTACATGTTATAGAGTTCTTTGAGAAAAATATAGAGTGTTTATACTCGTTTTTCTCAGAATTCCAAGAGGGATTTGATAGTGATGTTAGTTTTGTACTAAAGTATTATGTATGGAGATATTAGTCTAGTTTGTCATGTATGAGACCCATAATCTCGTTATGCATGCAAAAGGGGGTCTTTGAGCACTTGTTTAGAACATAGTCGAGTTTATACACACTCTTCTCAAAATTTTGAGAGGAATTCAGTGGTAACCCCTGTTTCTTGGTTTGAGTAGCAGAATTGAAGGGTGTATTCAAATTTGTCATTGTAATTCATCATTCTATCAAGCATTTGAGCATTAATAGAGCGGTCTCACTATTTGGAAGAAGACCCAAATACATAGCTCAAGATGGGTGAACTTCATTTTCAAACTTTGTAATGAGCCTTGTTATTTGGTGTCTCTATGTTTCTCTATTTTTGCATTCTCAATTTTTACGCAAGTTATGTTTATCAGTTGATGAAGTTTATGGATGTGTAAGTGTTTTCACGTGATATTTTGCAAATAGTCATAATGATATTGATTTTTTGAATTTGGTCAGATGTTTAGTGTCTGATTAAGAACTAATTGACATCTAAGGGTTTTCAAATCAGTGAGTGCGAGTGGTCACATACCAAATTTTTTGGGCATATGGGGGCTGAGTAAATTCATCTTGGGGAAGAGTGTGATTCAAGAAAGCAAGCAAAAGGAGAGAAATCTGTATGGGTGGGAACAACAATTTTAAAGAGTCAATTTTTGTGCATGATGAGAAAGGAGCGCTTGGAGCTGGTGCAATCATGGAGGGTGAATTGTAGAGAAAGTTGGAGCATATTTTGAGTTGGAAAATGGGGATCTAGGTTGTCAGGCCTGAAGAGTGATCTCCTTGGAAAGTTTCACTATAATAATAAGTGTTTGTGATTGGCCACTGGTAGTTTTTTCTATCAGCAAGATCCCTTGAGTTCCCAACTGAGAGATTCCCAGTTACTTGTGCCAGAGAGACCTTGATAAACACATGGGATTCCCGAATGAATAATATTAGTGAAGGGGTACATTCCTTGGGTTTTACAGGTGAAGAGGAAGAGAGTTGGTGGAAAATTAGGATAGTTGTAGGAAGATACAAGTGGGTTGTGAGTTCTATAAGATGTTAGTGGACCGTGAGAGACCACCCTCTTTTATGGATTTCTATCCTTAGCTTTGAGGTGACTGGCTGTTGAGATTGGGAACAATCAATCTATTGTTGGGTGGAACATCCATCCCAAGAAATTGGTTGCACAAAATATTTAAAAGATAAGTGTTTTGTCTTGTTGTTGTGTTATTTACATGTGCTATTGTTGTGCATGAACTTTGTGTATTTCAGAATGATTTATATGTTGTTGTGTTGAATTATTAATTTGCATTCATTTCTATTTATCTTGTTGTAAATGAATTAAATAAATGATTATATATAGTAGTTATTTCTAGCTGTAATTCATAATTGAAATCTACAAGAAATTAGTTAGTTGTGAAAGAGTTAAATTAGTTAGCAAAAATTTCATTTTTATGAGTATTCTGCACCGTAAAGTCCCTTGACTGGGTTGGGGGACGTTACATTATGGTATCAGAGCACCTGGTTCAAACATTAGGATTGTATGGACTCGAACCCATGTGAGTTTGAGAAAACTTCATTGTTGCGGACTTTTATGTGATGCATTTGACGAAAAATAAACATAACTTTGAGTGAAATCCACAAATTTGTGAGTAAATCCGAGTCTGAGTGACTTAGATTTGTTTAATAAATTTAATGGAGTAAATATGCGAGTTGCAGAGACGAATTCAACTTGAAATGATCAAATTTCAAATTTTAATGGTTGTTGTAGAAATGTAGGTAGTTTGGCGAATCGATGATCAATATCGCTTTTGATCTCACAATCAATGACCTAGATTTGTCATGATAAATTTAAAAAATTTATAAGGTTTGGCCATTTGAAATGTTGAGTAAATCGACGATCATGATTAAGTTTCAGGGGTTTTTGAAATGGAACGGATCGACGGTCGAGGTTCAATGGTAGAGTTGGGAGAAGTTTGGTGAAAGAATGGTTCAGATTGTTTCGATTGAGAGATTGAAAGTCCATATCGATCAAAGAAATGCTGAAAATTTTCTAAGTGTTGAAG
Organism: Picea engelmannii; assembly: GCA_009831015.1. Lineage (NCBI taxonomy): Eukaryota > Viridiplantae > Streptophyta > Pinopsida > Pinales > Pinaceae > Picea > Picea engelmannii. The sequence goes on along the minus strand of ML779065.1, from coordinate 302,243 downwards.
ATTGCAAAGAGAAATCGTCGATGGTCGATGGTCATGTCGGTCAAAATGGTGAAGATTTTGGTCTTGATAGAAGGCATCTCTGACCTTTGATGGTTGACGGTTGAGGGTCAGCCGAATCCAGCGAGGTGTTTTCATTCACCATCAGAAATCATCAATCGTTGATGGGGCCTATGTTCGGGCATCGACCGATTAGGAGAAGTGTTTCGAATCAAGCAAGAAAATTCGTTGATGGCCAATGAGCCTATGTTTAGGCATCAATCAATTCGAAAAAATGTTTTGTATCAAGAAATAAAAGTCATTGATGGTCGATGGGGCCTATGGTCGAGTGTCGGTTGATTTAACGAAGTGTTTCGAATCAAGCAAGAAAACTCATCGATGGTTGATGGGACAATGTTCGAGCGTCAATCGTTTCGGTGAAGTGTTTTCGAATGTCCAAGAGAAATCCTCGATTGTCGATGGGACAATGGTCGAGTCTCAACCAAATTCGGTGAGGCATTTAGGTTTTCTAAGAGAATCAGTCGATGGTCGATGAAGGAAAGAGGGGGGTGATGATGTGTCATGCCATATCAACATCCATGTGTCATGTGATGTCAACCAAGTTGACACCTCAGGATGATGTGTCATGCCACATCAATAACCATGTGTCATGCCACGTCAATAGTTTCCACATCATCCTAGCAGTGGCCAACGACCGATTGTTGGGTCAATCGAATTGAGTAAGAGTTTTCGATAGTCATCGGGGATCATCAATAGTCGATGGGTTGATGGTCGATCATCGATCAAATTAGCGAGGAGTTTTTATTCTCCAACAAAGATCATTGATGGTCGAAAGTTGGGTCGGCCGGTTTGGAGTTTTGTGCAAATTGGTCGTCGGGGAATTGGGTCGATGGTTGATAGTCGGGTCGATAGTTTGTGGAAAGAGTTATGCACAGCAAAGGAGAACATCGGTTGTCGATGGTTGATGAAGCACATATGAAGAACAGATAAAAGGCCCAGACTTGACATGATTTGAATTCAACGAATCATATTTAAAGGGATATTAACACAAAAAAACAATTTGTTTTATTTGAAAATTTATGAAATTTTCATATGTTTGAAGGTCATTAACTTGCAGGGCATTTTTTAGGGTTTAAACGATGTTTTTAGCTAATGAAAACCCATGAGAATAAAGTGTACCAAGGTACACTTGTCTCTACATTTGAAATAAAAGAACCTAGAGAGAGTTATCCAATGACCTAAACAATTCGCAAAATGAAGCTCGTATGAGAAAGTTACAACCAAAATAGTAAGGGTAAAATTTTGGCACCAAATTTACTTTTGGAGCGCATAAATCCATGCTCAAAAGTTAATTTAGGGCACATGAGTAGTTGATGGAAATTGTATGACCCATAGAAGCCAACGATGGAGTCAAATTTGGGTTATGGGTACGCGAAAACGCACAGGAAGAGAAATAAGGCACATGTAGCATGCATGGATAAATTGGGTAAAACAACCTAAACTTATGTGAACCATAACTTTCATCTCAAAGCTTTGATTTGAGAAAGAGAATAGTTGTCGGAAAAGTATTGAGGAGCAGAAGACATTTGTCAACCCAAAATTTTGAATTGGGCAATAAAATCTTCCATAAAGTGATAAAGATATTTTTGTAGCAATAAAATAGTGTAAATTGCAGCATGTGGATCTTGTAATTTTTCACTCATAACACAGATTGAGGCTTGGGTATGGCCATTGGAAAGTTGTTTTAGAGAGGAATGCATCTAAGGGATCATATTTTGAATTGATGAATTTTTTCCTCCATAAAATGATGAAGAAATAATATGTATTCTAATGGATGAAATGTTTTATACTATGCATGTTATAACAATAATTATTACATGCACATTTCTTGTAGAATTAGAGATACAAGAAGAAAGTTTTGGTTCTTATATGAGGATTGGATTTATGGAAGATGCTTAGGAATCTTATATCCATTAGGAAGAGATCATAGGTTTGCATGTCAACATGGGGAATGTTGAAACAAAGTCAAATGGAAGAAGAGATAGGCATGAGCCTGTCCCTATGAGAAGCCTTCATAGGGAAGTGTAGAGTTGTAGAGATGATAATGAAAGGATTATGAAGGATCGAGAGGATATACTTCATAGATTAAACATGTTGCATAAGTAAGTCAATAATGACTTGAGCACTAAGAAAGAAACTAGTGCTAGACAAGTGTCAACATCTAGATCCCATAGCAAAAAACAATATTACCAACTTAACGAGAATTGTGACCTCAAAATGAGAACTCTAGCCCAAAAAACTCATATTTTGCATAAAAAACATGAAAATCAACCCCAAATCAAAAAGTGCTGCTATAGGTAGTACCAGGTTTTCAAACGGGGTCAAAAGTACAACATTTTTCAAGCATGACCTTCAAAACTCATACAATAGCTTAGAAAAACCTTAAAATTAACACTTAAATAAAAAAGTGACGATAACTAAAGCAAAAGGTTTTTTCTAAAAGTTAAAATTATGGATCATTTCAACCTAATTGAAACCGTGGTTTTGACAATAGATCCCTATGCAAAAAAAAGAAACCCAAAATCGGATACAAAATGGTCACTTAAAAATTTATTTACTAACATTTTGTTTTCTTCTTAAATTTACATTGAAAAATAAATAAATAGAAATGACAAAATCTTCGTATTTTTTTTTTAAATGAAGCAAAAAACACATTCAAAAAATATATATTCAAAACCCAAATTATATAAAATAATAATAAAAAAAAACATTAAAAAAAGGGTAAAAAAAAACATTAATCTAAAAATATATATACATAATTAAAAAAAATAATAACCAAAATAATCCTTGAAACGTATATATAAAAAAAGAGAATTAAAAATAAAAACCAATAAAAAACCGAAAAAAATAAATGAAATTAAAAAATAAATTTAAAAAAAATATATATAAAAAAAAAAGCCCTAAATTAAAACATTATATTAATTTTTTTAAAGAAAACCAAAATTGAATCATAAAATTTTATAAAAAATTTAAAAATAAAATAAAAGCTTATTATATATATATATATATATATATAGTTCTTGGCAAAATGACAGTCCAAATATATGCTTCGGTGTCTCTGGTTTACCACACACTAGACAAAGTTCATTCGTCAACTTAGTCTTAGCTAAATGGACCTTGAATGGTAGCCCTTATAAATAACTAGCCATTGTGGACTCACCTGAAGCTTGTATGACAAGTGAATGGGCCAAACAGTATATAGTTTATATATAATATAAACTATATATAATACAACTTGAGTGGGCCTAATGGTTAAGAGCATGCGTTTCCTCCTAAGAGGTCACACGTTCAAATCCAAAGGTGGGTAGGGTATGTATACCTCTGTAGACTTTACCAGTCAAATCGCTGGGCGGAGGGGGTCTTAATTTTTTTATAATTTTTAGTTTTTATATATAATTTTAATTTTTTTAGTTTTTTAAGTTTCTCTTTATTTTTTTTAATGTAAATTTGCTTTAAATTTATTTTTTTAAATTTTTATTAATTTCAATTGTTTTATTTTCCTTAGTTTTTTTAGTTTTTAATTTATAAAAATTAAATTAAATAATATTTTGTTTTGGTTAAATATTCAAAAATAGTGTTATTTAATTAGAATTATTTTTTATGTATTGAAATAAAGGTAAACAATTTGTTAAAAATGATGTTTTCCACTATATTTTAAAAGTATGGAACTATAAATTAATTAAAGAGACACAATTATATGAAAACTCTTAATTTAAAAAATGTAAATGGTAAAAAATATTTTTAAGATTGAAAGAAGTATGAAAAAATGACTAAAAACATTGTTGAAATTTAAAAAAAAAAATTGAAAATAGATGAAAAATAAACATTAAAAAAAATATTGTGGAAATATTATGGATAAAAAAAATTTAAAATATCAAAATTGCACCTAAAATGGGAGGGGGGGGGGGTGCTACTGGTAGCACCATTTTTAAAAACGAGGTAAAAAATGTGACCCTTGAAAAAATGAGAACTTGGCAAATTTCTGGCTAAGTTGGTAATATTGTTAAAAGGGATGATTATGGAAATGATAGGAAGTCAAGAAGCATGAGTAGGTGCTATCATTCTCCAAAGAAGTCCACTAAAATAACTCATGCAATTTCAAGGTTGGGGAATATCCCAAGTGTGTCTCCTATTAGGAGGAAAATGAGAAGGCTTGAGGTAGACATTTTTTAAGGTGAACTTAGGAAGATTAAGCCACCAACTTTTGATGGTGAGAAGAGGAAGAAGAGGCCAAGGCTTGGCTATTGGAAATGAAGAAATATTTCCAGCTGCATGGTTACCCCTATGTTATAAAAATAGGATCCCAGAGTAATAAAATAATATAAATGTGGAAATAAAACACAGAACATAAACAATACAATAGAGACATAGATATACGTGGTTCACCTAGTGTGGGCTATGCCCACCATAGAAATTGCCAGGTCCTTCCTTTATTATTATCCAACAAATGTAGGGATACAACCTACATCACACCTGTTGTAAATTCTTCTTCTTTATCTCATAGTCTCCTCTATCATAATACAATATTCATAATGATACACAACCACAATACAATTCCCTCATAAAATAGGGTTTCCTTCTATTGTTCCTGAGATTGATTCTAAGGCTCAAAGAATAATGTCAGGCATCAAAGAATTTAAATGAAGTGTTTTTATGAGTTCTTTTTTCTACCTTCAGTTTTCTGAGAAATAATCTTTAAATGGAATTAATGATAAGACAGTACAAAGGTTGTATCTCATTATCTGAGTCGCAATTATAATGTCAAGTGGCGTAGAAATGATTTACAAAACTGTTAAAACAAAGTCAGGTATCAATCACAGATAAGTCTCACCTTGTTTGCAGTAGAAGAATAGTAGAAGATGCACCCTTAAGAGGAGATAAAAATGAAGTAATTCATGCAGGTCACAGGTCTTGTTTTACTCACAGTAATAACAGAGGAAAAGTTGTTACTGAATGAACTTATGATATATTATGATCATATTAGATGTAGTACTAAATTGTAACCATTCACTCTTCAAGAACTATAGAAAGAAATTCATAGAGATGGAAACACATAGGAAACACATAACTCAAATTGACCGAAACTTTGAATCTCTGTCTGCACTTGTATTGATATTCAAAACAAGTTTTCTTTTTTACATTCAGCAAGAAGCATCCCCTAATAGATCTAAAATCTATCTATTTATACAAAAATTGTCTCAACTAAAAACCGTTAGACTTCCCACAATATCTTCCTAAAAATAGAATACAATCTGAATGAAATAACAACATGGAACTATTGTTGAGTTTTGATTTGATGTGTTGACCCTTCATATGTCCCTTCATTTTCTTGCAAATGTAATCATTTTCCTTTGTTCTTTGAACTGGGTACACTTTCTATAAAGGCCACCAGAATCATTGGCTTACTGTATTTGCCATCTGATTCCATGACCATCTGTCCCTTCGAATGCATTTACTAGGATAAAGAATTGCAGTTGAAGAAATAGGGGTGGTAATTGGATAGGTAGCTCAACGCTGGCTCGTTATGGGATGGCAAATGGCTACGGGGAAGAGTAATTATTCACGAATAAGATGACATGGGGACAAGTGTCCAATAAGGAGGTGGGATGAGTGGATGTGAGAAGGTGGTAGGGATAAATGGGGTAAGTGACATGTAAAGAGGGGGAAAGTGTAGGTGGTGAGGCATAAGAGGGAGAATACAAGTGGAGAAAGTGTACGTTGTGTATGTTCTTTCATTTTCTCCCAGCCACACTTGATTTTCTCTGTTCATTGAATTGGGTGCACATGTCCATCAATGCTACCACGAATCTCGAAGGCTCAATATTCTCATTCAATTCAAAAGAGAACATATTATTTTGTATTTGTGGCAGCTTCTCCTGTATCCTTCTCAATTCTTGGACTATGATGTGATACTGTAAACTTGGATTTACCAACAATTCATTAATTTTGAGTAAATCGATCTGGTTCATCTGTTGGATGACCGACAAAATATTCTCCTTGTTCTTTCTGGAGATTTGTTGGTTCATTTCTATTTCAATATGTCCCAATGCCTCTAAGATATTATTTCTTTCAAATTCAACCAATTTTTTTATCTACTAAAGATAATGCCTCTAGACAAGCCTCCTTTTCTTCTCTGGAAAGTTTATTGCTTTGCTCCAGATTTGTTTCCCAGTCTTTCAGGGCCATTTCTCCCTTTACTTGTTCAAAATGTGAGAAAGGGGAAAGACCATGGATAATAGCTTTCTACCTCCATATGATAAATTCCTAAAACTTAGACCTAGCTGCACAAGCATCTTTTTCCGTAACACAAATACTTTTCAGAGAAAGATTTATTGGTTGATAACATTTTTGAAAAGAATATACCTTTTGATATAGCTCCTACTGGACAACTTCCAGCTTCTCATTGATTTATGATGCTTGTGTTTTGAAGGCAGTAATATCTATTGTTGTGTTCTCTGTTTGAGCCAATTTGGCCTGCAGCTGTTCAATCAAATTGTCCCGTTGAGTGATCAAACCTTTGCTAGTATGTGAACTCTGGTGGATCATCTCAATATTATCCTGTAACTGCTTCATTTGGTATTGGTGACTAGACTTGATTTGTTCAATGTCTTGATTCATCTTCTTTCTAACAATCTGCTCTATACTATGTATCTCAATCTGCAATTGATCTACCAAAAGACATTTCTTTTGTAGTTGTTTTTTTAAATTGTCCATTGACCATTGATTGGCAGTGGAAAAATGCCCTACTAAATCTACAACTTCTTTTGCAAACTTAGGATCATATTTGTCTTTCCCATCATACACCAATCTTTCCCTTTTAGTGACTACTCCATCCTTTTTGTGAGATTCTCTTTTTACAATAGCTTTTTGTTTCTTGTTGAAAAATAAAGTTGAGGGAGGCATCTCTTCAAGAAAGAAAGGAGTAACATCATCAACATGAATGAGCTCTGTTGTATTAGGATTTCCAATACTGGTCTGTAAAGGGGTTAATGATGTAATAGGAGACATAATTGTTGTGGAATGTTCTTGACCTATTGTATTTGGAGTTCAACCAGGAGTAGCTGACGTTGAATGAGGAGAAACTTATCCCTGATTCATGAAAGCTTCAAACTGAGCTAATGCTTGTTGATTAATCAGCCTTGACAATGATGATTTTATTTCTTGAAATAACCCTTATGAAATTTTTGAGACTTCTTCAACTTTGTGCTTATTGGAGAAACTTGGCTCAGATCCTGTGGGTTTAGCTTCCTGTGAAGAAGGCATGGGTTTTGAATCTCCTTGCAATATATTTGATAAACTGTTTCGTCTATGCTTTTGAAAGATGAGGAAACCATCATGTTGGTTAGGAGGCAGAGTCTGGAATCTGCTTTGAACTTCTTCATAAGACCTAACTCCCCTGAACATCTCATCATAATGAGAATCCTCATGGATGTATCGCTTCATGTTGTATTGAGACAAATGATTCTCCACTATCTTATGTGGATCATGTTTCTTGAATTCGATGCCAACTAGCTTGATATCTTCCAGGGATGCAGTCTTGACTTTAGAATGACCAAAATCTAACAATTGAACATACCAACTTGAATGGGGAAAGTCAACCATGCCTTTTTCTGAGCTTCTTTCAATTCCTTGTTGATACCTCCTTCTACTGTTTGGTATGCCACTTCTCTGGACACTAGACTATTGGGTAAAACCCGTGGAAGGGAATGAGGAGGAACGAAAGAACCAAATAATCTAATGTAGGAGAACATGTCTTCAATAAACCAGTCTACAATTGTTCCTAAATTCCCCATAATATTTTCTGAAATCCTGGGCGACGGAAGGCCATAGATAGCTATGTGAACATGTACCACTACATTGTGACAGATTTCGTAAAAACAATCTTTATCATTTTCCTCCCATAATTTGGAGTGGTAGAAATGTATTGGCTCAGAACTGGCTAGGGTGGAAATCTAATTAATTAGGGGGAATGGGGTCATGAAACAAATGACATCCATAATATATGCTGACATGTAAAAAGGAGCAGTTTTCCCTTTTGATTTTTTTTATTGATACTCATCAATTTCCTTGGCCAAATTATCAGATAGCATTTTATCCCAATTGAAGGTATAACCCTCGGATACTTCATTCATTATGGGTACCCACTCAATTGAGAAATGTGCAAGTTTATTTTTCCCAAACAGACAATAGAGCATCGTGGCTATATATAACATATGAGCATCTAAGAACGTCGTGGATTACATACCATGAGTGTTGACTCAGAATTTTTATAGATGTCCCCACGAGGTCTTGATTATATCATGACCCTTTCTATCGTATTGATTGCATTATTTTCTCTCAAAATATAGAAGAAAATATGCATTGTAAGTACATTTAGGCGTAGGGGAAAGATTATACATTACTTGTAGATTCTCTGGTAGGAAAGAGCCAACAATGATCTGCTGGTGGCTGATGATACTTCTGGTTTGGATGTCAACATGTTCTGAAGCCCAGTTTATCATATCATTGTAGGGTATAATTCTGGGTCATGCGAAAATCTTATGCAATTCTGATTATGCTACCAATCTAAGTTTGGCTATGAAGGAATCTTCATCTTCCTCATCAGAGTCATCTGGACAGTGAATAATATCATGCTCTAAGATATCAAAAACCTACTTCTGATACTTAATGGTGTCTGTAACTCACGAAGTTTTGTCTAATAGAACATATGCATTTGGATTGGAATCATCACCTGATGCATCAAGCATCTTTGCATCTTTTCTTGGTGCCATAATCCTCAAGAAAATAAAACTAGCCTGCCTGTAACAAGAGAAGTCTGTAAACTCTTCACTAAATGAAAAATTGCTAATTGCAAATGGCGAAATAGCTTTAAAATTCAAGGTGTTTTATTCATAAAGTCTATCGGTCTTCATATAGATCTACTGAAGAAGAATTTATTAGAAAATTAATGAAATTTATTACCTGGTGATTCACAATATTCATTTAAATCATTAACCTTAATCAATCATAAATTTCATTAAGATTTTGATGGTTCGACGTTCAGAAGCTTTGGATGTGACAGGATGGAAAAAAACCCGAAGTCTAAAACCGAGGAGTGACTAATTAATACTTAATCATGATTAACCTTAGTTATTAAATGTTTTATTAACTCTTGAAAACACTTTTTACTTTTTTTAATATTTATTACTTCGATGCTTTGATACTTCGGTGGTTTGTGAACTCGATCTTTGTTAAAAACTCGGAAGGGAAATCTCTCGGAGTTAAGTGGCAGATATGGCGTCATTATTGATGACATGTTAATAAAAGAGAGGTGCCATGTGTCGCTTGAAAACATGTGAATCATCCAGCATAAATGTCAAAAAAAGTGCCACGTGTCAACCCACAAAAATTTTTAAAAGACACATGTCCCATGACATGTTCGTAATTCCTTTAGTAATTATCACGAGTGACTATCTTCGAGACTTCATATTTTTGGGTTTTTTTTTTTTTAGATTTGTTGGAAAACCCGAAGTGCGAAGCTCCGAAGTGACCATTAAAGACTTTCTTTTAAAACTTAGGCAACTTCTATGTTCGACAACACAATTATTCCAACGGAGGATGAACACATTCAGTATCCACTCACATACATGGATCAAATATAAACACACCGATGTTTTCACATGGTAAAACTCCTACGGGGAAACATCCACGGACCCAACCAACGCGACCAATTGGAGCAGTTTATTAATGAAAAAGAAAAATATTACAGAGAGATTTTACAAGAGAGTTTCTCACAATCGATCATCGACAAATGACCCTCCATGCTATTTAAATAGAGATCATGGACCAATCGGGTGTTAAGCCATGAATCAATGGCCGTTAATATCGAGGAGAGTATGAACTGTCGAATCACTCTATGTCAGGAACATATCATGACCATTAGATGTCCTAACTACAAATGCATACTAAAGAAACATACTAAGAAACACCTTTTTACCTAACGACACATTAGACCAAGTAGTTATTAACTAACTCCTAAGTGTCTAAATATCCTAAAATACACCATTAAGAGCAACTTGGGATAGGATTGAAGGATTTACAATGTTGACACAATAGGAGAAGGAAGGAGGCATTATAACCTATTCCCCTTTAATGAAAACTTCCTGAACTCCTAACATAGATCGAAGTTTGGAAAATTTTTCTTCTGTAAGAGATTTTGTGAAAATGTCTGTAACTTGATCTTCTGTAGGGAAAAATAGCACTTCACTAACTTGATCATGAATGAGCTTTCTGATGAAGTGCATGTTTATCTCAATGTGCTTGTTGCGTTGATTTTGAACTGGGTATTTGGCAAGCTTGATGGCACTCTGATTTTCACACCAAAGGCTGGTCGGATGTTGATGCTCGAATCCAAAATCCGAACGGATATGTCGAAGCCACAAGACTTCCTGACTTGCATTTATCATTGCTCGGTACTCTACTTCTGCTGAAGAAAATGAAATAGCATGTTGTTTCTTACAGGCCCAAGTGATAGGTCCTGAACCAAGGCTGAAAACATAACCTAAAGTAGACTTTCAATCATCAGGGTCACTGGCCCAATCTGAATTAGTGAAACCAACCAATAAAGGAGTCCCCTCTGAACTGTAATGTATCTCAAACTGAACTGTACCATGGACATAACAAAGTATCCTTTTAGCTTCTTTCCAATGGATTTCATGGGGTGTTTGCATATACCGGGCAACAAGACCAACAACAAAGGAAAGATCAGGAAGGGTATGAGTCAAGTATAAGAGGATACCAACTAACTGACGATACAGTGTGGCATCATGCAAGATACCAGATATATAAAATATGCAGAACAGAAATAAAATGATAGAAATGGCAGAATAACTATAAAATATCCAACATAATCTTCATAATACACAGAAATGATATACGAAATAGCAATAGAAAAGAAGTTTGATTCAGAAAGCAATGTTCACAGGCCTCTTCGAGGGGGCAACCTCCAGTCGAGCAGCGCTCTGTTACAATAATCTCCAAGCTAGGGTTTTCATACCCTCGACCCTTATTTATACTAAATATGTCTATTAAGAGAAGCATC
>ML779065.1:247852-287128 GCA_009831015.1 Picea engelmannii | reverse complement strand
TAATGTTCCATTTGTGTGACCCAACCAGTGGGGTCTGAGCCATCAAATTTGGTTACATCCACCCGCGGAAGGCGTATGTCCCTTTGAAAGTGATGGGGTTGAAAGGAATGGGAAGAAGTTTCACCTTCAGTCTTTTTGTGTGCCTCAGGAAAAGAGTCATTGGTAGAGAGCTTGAGTTTGGTGCAGAGTGATACAAAGACAGATTCAAGCTGGGTGGTCAGTTCGTGTTTGACTTCCACCATTGCAGACTGCATGACTACATTTACGGATGCATTCATGGAGGCATCACGGGAGGCAATAGTAGCATTGAGTTGTTTCACTTCTTGTTGGGTCTCAAGTAAACCAGATTGCAGGGTGTTGAAGCGAGACTCTAGTTCTTGGTTACGGGTATGGGCCATGATGATGGGTGAACTGAAAAGGGAGCGGGCGGGGTCAGAAATTTTTGCAGAAAAATGATATGGATGAAATTGATAAGGGAGAAGAGATGAATCTAATGGAATAGGTCTCAAATAATGGTGAATTACAGGCTGTTTGAATTACAGGTCAAAATTTGCACAACTCCTTCTTGGCTACGGACTGTGCCTCAAAGAGTGTATTCAGTTCATTGCCGACCTGTTGGATTTGGTCTAACTTCTGCTATTTCTCTATGGGGTCCATTGTGGCCGCAAATTCTTTGTTTAGCACCTGGATCTTTGTGTGCACCTCCTCCAAAACTTGGTTTTGTCGAGCGATGATGCCCATCTAGTCGTTGACTTTTTTGAATATTTTGGTGCATTCCGTTGTGTGCTTGTGCAGTGTTGCTCGGGCATTGTTACCTTGCAGTATTATCTTCTGCATCTACTCCTGCAGCTTCTAGAGTTGTTTCGCTACCTCTTTTTGGGCTTGTTGTAACTTTTCTTCCAGCTTCCCAACACGAGTAGTGAGTTGTGTCCATGCTTCTTGTAGAAACTTGATTTTTTTCTCTGGCTTGTCAACCTCGTTAGCTTTAGGTAGGTCGGGCGCAACCTTTTGAATCTTCAGCTAGGCTTCAACAAGTCTTTCCTGCACTTTTTCCAGTTTTCACTCGACTTGGAGTTTTTCATGCTCTTGTTGTATCCTGCATTTTTGCACGACAAAATCTTCCTTCCTTGCAATATCGATAGATCTCTCGGTCTCCTGGATCCTTTGCTCTAATTGGTTAGTTGATGCTCGGATTAGTCCAAATAATTGCATCACTGGCCACTGTACCAGGTTGGCAAATGAAGGAACTACATTGCTGGGTGCTCATGCCTGTAGTGGGAGTCCACTGGCCGTTGAATGGTCCGAGTGGGTTTCTACCTCCTCCTTTGTTGGTGGTGCTGGTGAGATTCTCAACCTTAGCGCCATGGGAAAAAGAGTCAGAACCTCTACTCTGGATATGCAGAGTTGCATCAATTTGGCGCATTGTTGAGGGTTCTCGAGGACTCGCTCCATTTGTTCTCGCGCAGATGTCGTATCCTTCCTTGTTGTTGTTTCTGGTTCGTTCAAAGCATCTAGTATCTTCGGCTCTTCCATTTATTCTGCTTCATGCGCCTTGATTTCTTGGGCATCCTCATGCTTGGCTAATTTTGTGATTTTCTAGTTTCTTTCGACTTCCGGCTCCTCTCTAGTTCGGGCGTATTTTTCTTGTACTGAAGACTCAGGCTGCTTTTCCTAGGTGTTTGGATTTTGATTATTCAGCATCATGCACGTCTCTGATGCGTTGGGGTTTGGACCAAAAACTTCTAATGTTGGTATGGGTGACTCTTGGGTTATTCCTGGGAGTCTTTGCTCCATTATTTATGGATGATCGAGCTACATTGGCTTTGGGGTGGTTCTCTGGGGTGGAATGGTGGTGGAGGTAATAGGGGATGCTTAGTGAAAAATGTGGATGGGAGTGTTTCAGGCTCCGAGTCATCCTGAATATCAATGTTAGTGGTGGATTTGACCACTATATAGGTGCGGGGGGAAGCTGAGGCAAGGGGTTGGGGGTTCAAAGGTTTGTTCAGCGAGACCCCAGTTTTGGGCCTCTTCACCAATGGTTCAGTACCGAAAACAACACACAAGATATGGTTAACATCCGCACCTGAAAATACAACATCAACTGGCAGCTGACGGAGGGCTAGTATTTTCCTCTGCTCTAACTACTGTATCTCTTATTCCTCCTAGGAGTCTGAGTATACCGAAGCATCTGGCTTCTTCGGCTTTGGATCTGATCTCGGTCCTTTTCCTACTTCCTTGTATTTTTTCTTCAGTAGCTCAGTAGATAAAGTATAATGCATCCCCAACTTGCGCGGGTTGCGTTTGAATCCTGGCCATGAAATGACTTCCCTGTCAAAGGCCTCCTTGTCTAGATAGAATGAATATAACATCCTTGTGTGGAAATGTTCCCTGTTGACATGTCTCGGCTAGAAAAATATATGGTGTTGGTTCATGCTGAAGGCGATATTTCTCGTGTTGCAGTTTAGAATCTCCTACGGGATGTGCAAATTCTGTGTTGTATCTATCAAGTCGTTGTACCACTTAGCAAATGTTGTGGCATTGAAGGCTGTATTCTTCGACTCTGGTCTGGATTTCCATGGCTCGCACATTTTATCCATGCGACCCTTATCTGGTATTGCTAGCTATCTGCCCATAGGTGGATTACATTTGAACATTTCCAATGCCACAAGTAGGTATCCATAGGTGAAGGTCCCTCCCTTCTCCTGTGCCTCCTTGCATGCCACTAGTAGTTCCTCTAGCAGGCAACTACACTAATTGAACACTACTCCATTGGTGCAAAATTTAGTGATTGATAATGCATCTAGAGTGCATTCTCCCTTGTAGTATGATCTCATAACCTTGCTAGATATGATGTAACAACCAGTCCAGACTGTCTCGGGTAGTATTGGTTCAATTACTGTTGTGCGTCCTCCCCTCTTTGTGTTGAATTTTTCATACAGGCTGAGCTCACCTTTCTTTTTCCCATGCTTATCGAGACCTTGGAATCCTTTCGACACATCCTCTCCTTCGGAGGATAGTCAAGTAAGATTCTAGATGTATTTTTCATGGATTGGATATTGCTTGTCTAACCATAGACTTCTGTCATGCACCCTGCTTATTAGAAATTTTGTGCATTGCGCAATCTCACCCATGGTACCAAAGACTGGTAGGTCTCTCAGGTTCATGATGGTCAAATTGAATAAATTGACGAAGTCTTCTTTTGGCACGAATTTCATACCTCTGAGTCCATCTGGGGCCATCTCCCAAAAGAAATCCGTGTGTATCTGTGGGAACAAGACTGAATTTGTGAGTTCAAGGTCGAGGAGCTTAACGTGCTCTACTTTCCCCTTTAGATCGACCACAACCTCGACCTAGGGGTCATAGGGTTCATCTAGTAACGCTTCTTTCACCATGGCACTTTGGCTAGCTATGGCTCTTGGCATTCAGGCTTCTGCAGCTAGCTAAGGATGACATATTTCATAATGGAACCGATTGGTTCGCTCTACTGAATTCAAAAATGGCTATGCTTCTTTTGGAAATGATGTATTATCGGGCGAGTTCTTAGGGCCTTATAATTGGCTTGATGGGTAAGTTTAGAAATAACTGTTGTTCTCATGACTATATGGACGCAATGACATCTTAGTTGTCCAATGGGATAATTTAACAGGGTAAATCCTATTGGGTGATTCAGGCATTTACTTATTTTTGTGAGTGGAATAGGGACGTGGCTAATTTCAAACCTTTCCGTTTGGCAGTAGGGTATCTAGGCGCAAAATTCGATGGCATCTTTGCCTAACGCAACTTTATGTCTTAACAAACTTCAGATGTGGTACCACAATGGAAATAAAGTTTGTGACTAGACCAGGTTCGTGTGGCATATGGATTCAGATCGTATTCAGATTCATCCTTTCTTCGAACATAGAGGTTGTCCCTGTCATCTTAATGACTTCCATTAATGGATTCTCTTAAGATTTGGATCCTGCACTGTTGATTCATTAGTTTTGTATCAAACAACACTTAATCATAAAATGAAATATGTGTCAAGGTGCAATACTGCACATATTGACTTTATTACTGATCTTACAAAAATTTCAGAAAAACACAAATCTAACTATTGTACAAGCTCTTTTGGACTAGAGAGACAGTCCCTATTTCTCAGTTTTGATACTGGTAGGGTTTCAGGCGAGTGCCATTCACCCATCCTGGTTGCAACAAACCATCCAGTTGCATGAGTCAGACTGCTCCTGATGGTTGGATCTCTGCAATCATGAATGGTCCCAATTGTGCATACGCAACTTTCCAGGATGCTTTTGGTACCATCTATCGTAGAGTAGAACCTTGTATCCTTGCATGAATAACTTGGTCTTAATGTGCCTATCATGCTAAGATTTTTGTATTTCTTTTTCAATCGACTGATTAAATTCTGCTAGAAATCTGGTCTCCTCGAGTTCTTGTAGTTATGTAAGTCTCTGCATAATGGATTCCTCTTCTGTCATGCATCTGACTTGTGCAATACACAAACTTGGAGTGATGAACTCTGTAGGCACCACTGCTTCTCTCCCATAAACCAACTAGAACGGTGTGTACCTATGGAGTTTCTTTGTGGTTGTCCTGTAAGCCCATAGTACAGCTGGAACTCGGTCATCCCAGTCCTCCCAGTTTGCACAACAGATCTTTGTTAGTCCCCTTTATAGGATCTTGTTGAAGGCTTCGACTGTTCCGTTAGCCTGTGGGTGGTATGGACTGCTCTTGTGATGTTGAATCATAAATTATGTTGTAAGTGTTGCTAATAAAATGAGCTCCCTGATCACTAGTTAGGCTCCTGGGACATCCGAATTGAGTGATGATGTTCTCAAAAATGAACCTGGAAGCAATATCTATCGAACAATCCTGTACATCTCCTCCTTCTGCCTAATGGGTAAGGTAGTCAATCATGGTAATGATGTACCTAGATTTTGAATGTTTGGCTATGGGGTTGATTGGTCCAATGAAGTCAACTGCCTATTTCTCAAATACTTGTAGAGCTTTGATTGGTTGTAGTGGTAGTTCGTCTCGACATGACAGCTTACCCATGCGTTGACAAACCTCACATGATCTAGGATATACTTTTGCATCCTTAAAGAGTGTTTCCCACCAAATTCTTGCCTGTAGAACTTTCTGTGCGGTGGCCTTTCCTCCTACGTGGCCTCCTGTAACTCCACGATGGTATTCCCAGAGTATATCCTTCCTTTCATGATCTAGGACACACCGTCTGAGAATGTTGTCTAGTCCTATTTTATGCAACTGTCCAACGATCAGTTGGTAATCTACTGCTCTAACAACCATATGGTGTTTCTGGGTTGCGAAATAAGTTTTAGGATAGACCCCCGTACTGAGAAATATTTCTATGTCCTCCAGATATTCTGGTATGGCTTCAATCCTGAACAAATTTGCATCTAGGATCTGGTCATCTATCACTCCGCCACTTTCCCCTAACTCTATCCTGGACAGGTGATCAGGTCCTACGTTGCATCTTCCCGGCTTGATGATAACTTCAAAGGAAAATTCCTGAAATAGCAGCAACCATCTACAAATTCTCCCTTCCAACACAGGTTTGTTAAGTAGATATTTCAATGCAGAACGATCAATGAAGAATTTGAAATGAGACCCTAACAAATAATGTCTAAATTTCTGCACAGCATAAATCATTGCCAAACCCTCCCTTTCCGTCGTTGTATAGTTATGTTCTACTTGCGATGACTTCCGACTTGCAAAATAGATAGGGTGATCCATAGCTCCATCTCTAGGTTGCGTTAAGATGGCTCCTAAGGCAATTCCCGAAGCATCTACATGGACGTGAAATTCATTCTCCTAGTTTGGGAATATCAGAATCTGTGATGTGATGAGTTTCTCCTTAAGTGTCTCAAAGACTTTATCACATTCTGGAGTCCATTGGAACGTTTTAGCCTTTCTCAGTAGGTTTTCCAGAGGTGCAGTAATGTTGGCATATCTTCGAATGAACCTGCGGTAGTAACCTGTGTGTCCCAACGTGGAGTGCAAATTCTTAGTACTCGTGGGTGGTGGCATATTCACAATGGCCACAACTTTGGCTGGGTCTACCAATACTCCTTCTCAACAAAATATATGGCCCAACAAATTCCCATGTGGTACACAAAAGATACACTTTCTAAGATTCAATGAGATCTGCAAATCTCTACATCTATCAAACATTAGCCTTAGCAGTGCTACATGTTCCTTGAGCAGGCTATATATTGTCCAATCATCCATATAGACTTCTATAAATTTTTGAATGAACTCTCTAAAATATGCTATCACAATCCTGGAGAAAACTACAGGGGCGTTCGTTAAGCCAAATGGCATCACGTTGTATGAAAAAGATCCCCATTCTGTTATGAAAGTGGTGTTTCTTTTGTCCTCTTCAGCGATCCTGACTTGATGGTATCCTGAAAATCCATCTATGAATGAGTATGCTTCCTTTCCCACAAAATTTTCTAGCACTTCATATGTAAAGGGTGTTGGGAAGGGGTCATGTACATAGGCAGAGTTGAGACTTTTGTAGTCTACACAAACTCTCATATCCTCTGTGTCTTTCTTGCTTTGAATGACTACCAGGCTCACCCACTCTACTTCTTCTACTGCAAAAATGAGACCTGCTTCTAACATCTTATCTATCTCCTTCTTAACTTTCTCTTTTACTCTTGGATTAAGATGGTATGGTCTATGTCTGACAATCTTGGATCCTGGTTTTAACTCAATCTTCATCTCTCTCACGACTCTTTTGATTCCCTTTAAATTAGAAAATGTCTTTGGGAACAAATCCTCATATTCCTGCAGTAAACTCTGTATTTCCTGACTGGTTTTCTCATCCCAGTAATATCCCACCATAGATATCTTGGGTTTCTCTGCAGTCCCTATGTTGATTTTACACAATTTTAATGGGTGATTGTAGGAAATATCGGTTTGGCTGGGTATAGTGTTTTGGATTTCTCTTCTCCCCTCTGTTTCTTTGATGGATAGGTTTCTCAATTCTTCTAAGTCGACTATGCTTTCTGAATCTTTGCTAATCTGATAGCATTCTATATGCATCTTAGTTGAGTGAAAGTGGATATTTGTTTGAGGTTCTTGGCTATGCTTGGCACATATTACTAAGTTTGATTCCTGACTATCATTATCTGTAAAAATAAATTCTTTAATATTTTGCAGGGCTAATTCAAGATCGGGGGTACTTATGAATGAAAAGTCCTTGCAAAAATGAGTTGCCATTGTTTTCCATTCGTTGGTTTGTCTTCTGGTTTCCTCATGTATAAACCAAGATTTTGGGATTGGACTTAGAGAGTGGGGAAATACCTGAATCTAGAAGTGAGAGGGTATCCTTGAAAATTTCCGCTGAGTCGCACATTGTTCGATGTGTATTCTAGGATCCGATTCTCCGTTGAACAGTTGTGCAACTTGGAAAACCATCTTCATCTCTGGTTCCAACTGCTCCTTGTTCTGGAACCTGTACTTGATAGCTTTATTCACCTCGTCCCAAGTTCTAAGTATGGATTTATGATTAGCCCACCATATGGAGGGGTTGTCCTGGAAGGCTATATCTAGTACCGAGACTCTTTGATCTTCTCTGAAATATTCCTCCATCTTGTGCAAGAAACTGTCGAGATATGAGGTGGCATCATATACTGGGTGTTCTCTAACTTTGGTCCCAACCCATCTGGTCACTCTGACAGTTGCGCATCTTCTTGAGAATCATTCGTGCGACCCTTATTTCCAACTGTCAAAAGCCAATTCCGAGTCTTCATCTGTTGACTGTATACTTCTCCAACTTACTGACCCATCAACTCTGGGGTTTATATAATCGTTTCTTGTCCTAGATGTTATAGTGTACAACTGGTCCAAGTCTTCTCCCTCCATATTATTTTCTGTTGGTTCTGTATACCTGGGTCCTACATATGGATCCAAAGGTTGACCTACCTTGATTCCCTCGGCCTCAAAGGTCATGGTGTCTTTATTTAAGTCGATTACTACATAATTATCATAAGCCTAATCAATACCAAGTAGTGCAGGGTAGGGGTCCTTATCTCCCATGATCTCAATGACTTCAAATTCAACCACTGTTTTTACTCCTGCTACATCTATTTACACGTTCTCCAGTCTTCCTATGGGGAAGATACAGTATTGGTTTTCCATTCTTAATTGAATTAGGGAATATGTTAGCCTCAGTTTTCTTAAGGCTTCCCATGTATTCTTAGGCATAATGTTTACATCTGACCCTAGGTCCAACATGACGTCCTTAATTTCAAATTCATATAACTGGCTCATTAATTTGAATTCCTTTTTGGTTCTTACTTTTATTCGCTGCACTCTCTGAGTAGTTTTCTCAGGAATATTGGCCCTTATCCTTGCTTCTAGGGGTTATTCGTTTCCCAAAAATAGGTATAGCACATTGCATAAATTTTCTATTAGTTGATCATTCCCCAGAATGTTAGAGAATAATTGAAACCAAAGGCCAACTACATTTTGAGGTTGCTCAATTTGTCTTGGTATGACTAGATGGTTTCTGGGTGCAGGTGGTGAAGCAAGGACTTGTTCCATCTTAGGGTAAACATTCGGTTGGGGGGGCGTTCTCTCTCATTTCAGGATTAGGAATATTCTGAAATAATTCTATGGAATTTTTAAAGAACATCTTTTGTTTTAGAGGGTCGTACCTATCTCTCTTGGGTGCTACTTTCTGTATATGAGATAGAGTATCAACATCAAATCCTGTCTTCACTCCTCCTCGAGTAATGATATTAAGGTTGGGAAATTGTCCCTTAGAAATACTCTTGATTTCTGAGTTGATAAGGTTATCTCCTCTTTGTCTCACTATGTCTTCCCACTTTTCTATTAACTATGGGCAGTCTTCTGTTACATGTCTATTGGTTTTGCAGTGAGAACACCATGACTGCCTTGGATGAGGACAATATCTAACCAAGTGACCTTGCTCATCACAATTATAGCATCTGATTGGTCCTCTTCCCCGATTTATTCCTCCTCTGAAGTATCCTTCAACTCCACCTCCTCGACCTATTCCTGGTCCCTGAGGGTTTTCATTCACCCTGAATGTTGTTTGGTCTAACCTATCTGTAAGTGCATCCAAAACTCTACATTGATTGGTAGTATACGTGGTAGACACATAGAACTCGAAGTCTACTGTGTTTGGTACTATCAAGTATTTCTTCATGATGGGGCACTATCTTGGCCCATGCCCATGGGTTCGACAGATTTCACAATACTCGGTTGTTGGTGCTGGTTGGCCTCCTGGAACAACATGGTACGGGGTGGGGTTCTGGAATGGTAAGTTCACCGACACTTGTGCAAATCATCCCGTGGGTCCTGGTGGCGCTACCATCGGATTATGAGGAGGTCCCATTCCCCTCATTCACATACATTCGTTCGCCAAATGACCTTCCATATAACACCCAGTGCACCAAACCTGTGGCTGTCCTAGTCTGGGTATCGTCAGCTCCTGGATATTTTCTATGAGTATTGATATCTGCCCTTGTAGTTGTGCCAGATTCACATCTACTCGGGGTCTGGTTATTCTCAAGTTACGAGGGTATCCTGCCATGGCTTCAATCTTCATCGATTGTTCCAAGGTGACTGTTAATGTGGCTATCTGCTGTTGAGTTAGCGGAATCCATGTCAGAGGCAGTAACCCCTGAATGTACCACTCCCTTTTATTTTCTTCATGGATTGGATGTGCCAACCTCCCTATGGAATCTTTGAACTTCTGGCTGTATTCCCAGGCAGATTCACCTTCCCGCTACTGGATCTCACGAAACTCTGATAGATCCCATTGTTCTGACTGGGGTAGTTTGAATTCTGCTATGAACCTTGTCCATACTTGGCCAAGTGTGAACTCTTGACCTTGCATCTCTGGAACTCCCGGCTCAATGATCTTCATGTACCACTTGAGGGTGTGACCTCTCAAGGTAGTCTGGAACTTGACAAACTTATTTGCATCTAGAGTCCTTCTGGATCTCTAGATTCACACAAGAACCGGTGTTGCTCAACGTCTTCATCTCCCTTACCCCAAAATTATGGGTATCAAGCAATCAAACCTATCGCATGGCTGACCATTGCTAATCTTTTCGTTCCTATCAATATGAATCCTAATGGTCCAACTTACGATCTACCAAGGGATCCTGATATCCTCCCTGTACTCACACTTCCTAGTTGTGACTGACTAATTAATTGTACTGGAACAAAATTAGGATGAGAAGGTAGTATTGGACTTACTGGTTGTATAGAAGACACTTGGGGTATGGGTGATTTGGGGTTGGTGCCACTGGCTTCGGGGCAGTTTTATTTGATCTGGGGGGTCTCATTTTCTTCCACTGGGATGATCTCTTTAGTTGTTTTCCCGATCTCTCCTGTTATCGGGGCTCAATCTTCTCTTCCTTCTCCAAGATTCATGCCGACATATTCCTCTCTCACATATGTACCTTCTCCTTCTTGTCCCACCTCCCGGGGACTTCCTTCTCTCCATGTCTCTCTCATTCACCCTTTGACTGGCCAGTCATTCATGTCTTCTCATCTTCTGCAATTCTGCCATCTGTCGTTCTTCTACTTCTCCTGATCCACCTTCTTTCCTCAACTTCTCAGACTGTCTTGCTGCTTTCTTGATCTTGCTACACCACTAATTCTCAACTATGGCGGCTCTCTTCAAGGATCGCTCATCTCTTGAGTCCATTTCTTGTTGTTTACCCCCCATTTTTCAAAGAACCCTTCCTCTCTCTCATGCAATGACTCACCCCACCTCGCCCTACCCCAAGCGAGGGTGTTTATGCTGCCATTTCAGTTGGGGATATAATCAACATCCCTTCCTCCATCAAGAAAACCTTAATCCACAGGGGTATTTCTCTCAATAGCCTTCCTCTTGTTTCTTTATTGAAAATTTCCTATGCCCGAGAGAAATACTGGTGGTTCTCGGCTGCAAATTCAATTATGTATCCTTCTAGTCTGGTGTTGACCCAGAAATCCATAGTTTGTGTAAATGGACAATCCAACCCTTGAAGTGTTGCTAGCTTCTCGGTATCCCATGCACAGATCCTCTTAACCTACCCTTGGAACTGTGGAGGTTCTTGGAGCCTCTTTATCCTGTAGAAAAATTCTTCCAGGAATTTAACCCAGAAAATGTCATGCTGGTCGCTCGATCTTTTTGAGTAAAATATTGCTTCATGAGTGTTTTCCACTGATTTTCTCCTCAGTTCCACTTCTTTCCATATGAAGGCATCACAGTTCCTTTCCCACCATTGATCAATACTAGATATATGGATCGAAGAAAGAATTCTCAGTACAGGTTCCCTTTTAACATAGGTCCCGGCAACGAAACCATTTTGTTGGTGTGAGTTTGATCAGACCAGGGTCCTTCTCAGGTTACCAACAAAAGGTAAAATGTAGTCTAGATCTTTGGCATTTTCATCTTCTCTGAAGAGAAGAAGTCTCACCTGAAGCGCTGCTGATACAGATAGATAGGGAAGGGTAGTTAAAAGACTTGAGAGGATCCATAGAGCCTTCAAGACTCATTTCTGATCTTGCACAAGAGCCATGAACAGGTCTGAAACATACATGTGCAAGAATTGAACGTACTTACGTCGCTAGAAATCATTTAAGCGTAGAACCATCAACTAGAACCCATAATCCATAAAGAGATACTATAATTCATAAGTAAACACAAATAGACACATCATATTTGAAAATTTAGATCCCTCTTCATATTATCTTTGGAATATTTCTATGATTATAGACTCAGAATTACACAACAATGTGTTGCACAGACTCTTGGCTCTGGACTCCAGTCGCAGAGCTCCAATTCTCAATCTGTTAGATCCAATTCATTACAGACTCAGTACTGGACTTAACTTGACTTACAATGGTCATCAACAACTAATACGACTGGTTAACAACAACAAGAATGACTTAAATCAATCGACTCAATCACAACTCGACTAACCCTTTTACAACAATTATGGCCAACCCTTTTACAATTATGTTTATCCCTATATATAAGATGGGTTGTGTCTTCCTTCTTGTCTTGCACGTTTTCTTGTTCTGTTTCAATTGTATGTTTCTTAGTTGGCATTGCGCTGACTTTCACAACTGTTTTTTGTTGCTCTTTCTCCAGGCATATGATGAAGCTTGCACAACTCGTGCTCAGTAAAAAATTGCATAATTCCTTATCCAAAAACGAAGGGCCCAACAACAAGCATACTTAGACTCAGAAATAAAAATTCCTTCATTGGTTTTCAAAACTTGGAAGCCAAGGAAATAGTGCAAAAAGCCTAAGTCTGTCATTTCAAATTTCTTCATAAGGCTGGTTTTCACATGGTTTAAAATTTTTGAGTCACTACCAGTAAGGATAAGGTCATCATCATCTAATACCATGATCGAAAACACAAGTATTCCAATAGAGGATGAAAAAATTCATTAACCACTCACATAACCATATCAAAGATCAACAAACCGATGTTTTCATGTGGTAAAACCCCTACGGGGAAACATCCACGACCCCAACCAACGTGACCACTTGGAGCAGTTTATTAATGAAAAAGAAAAAGATTACAGAGAGATTTTACAGGAGAGTTTCTCACAATCGATCGTCGACAAATGACCCTCCATGATCTTTAAATAGAGATCATGGACCAATCGAGTGTTAAGCCATACTTCAATGGCCATTAAGATCGAGGAAAGTATGAACCGTTGGATCACTTTATGTCAGGAACATATCGTGACCGTCATATGTCCTAACTACAAATGCATACTAATGCATACTAAAGAAACAAACTAAGAAACACACTTTTACCTAACGACACATTAGACAAAGTAGTTCTTAACTAACTCCTAAGTGTCTAAATATCCTAACATTCTAAACTTCAGAGATCATTAGGACCATTAGATCAAATTAGAGTAACTCATCGACGATAGATATTGTAAGCGCCTTATTGATAAATAACAATCATTGGATTTATTTTAAATTTAAAAGGCATCTCTTTAAGTTTTTTGCTTTTTTGGGTAAAACTTTATTTCTAAGAGGTAAAATCTAAAGTTCAAAAGCTAAAAATTATATATGTTCTAACATAGTCTCCATCTAGGGATTGTGGCTCCCTGTGAGGCATGAAAGAACAATAGACCAAGTTCCTTTATTGGGTAAATGGAGTCATTATTGCTTTTTGAAAAACATTTTTTAGTTTTATTTAAGAATTAATCATACATAGAAAAATGAAATTATCCAAGTCCAACAATCTTCAAAACATACTTAATGATTGATCTTAAGTTAGGCTACTAAAAATTTCTTTTTCTTAAAATTGATTTCAGAAGTGTTTAAGATAATCAAAATCATTTTAACTAAAATATCGGCTTTGACCGACTTTGTTCGCTTCAAGGTTAAACAGATGCAACATATTTATTTAGGGAATCCCTAGTTGGTTTAGGATGTAAAAAATCATCGGAAAGAGAACTAGATAACATAGTATATATATATATATGACAGCCTTATAGATATCATATATATTGTTTCATTGCCAACGAGTCTGTTCATTTCAAAAATAATTTGTAAATTTTATTTGAACTATAAGAAGAGTAGGGACTCATACCTTATTCTCCTTTTGAATTTTCAGCAAGGCAGATTATTTATTTATCACTTGTTTTTAGAGAAATCAAATGCTTGAAAAACGAGTGTCGAGTTTTTATTTAGTATCATCTCCCACTCATAAAGATCTATTCTGCAAAAGGAATGAAATACAAAATATCAGATAATCCTGTAGAATGGAGATGATATGTGATACAAATGTTTTTATTTTTCATTTTAATGATGTCAAGAAATCATAAATTTATTGAAAATATTTACAACATATGATCAAATGAATCAAATAATTTACAAAAAGAAAAGAAAAATTGAAAATTAAAATTGCCAATGTCAATCCAATCCGATATATACAATGGAAATCTAAAAAGTGACTACTCCATGAAATGTTTTAAATAACGCCCATTGATAGGAGAGTGAAGAATTTCTCCATTAATATATTCCAACAAAAATGAGTTTTTTGCCTCAACAACTACAATTTTGAAAGGTCTGATTCAGAGATGATCGAATTTTCCATGTTTCCATGCATCTTCCTTTATAGCTTCCCATTTTAAAACTAAATCACCAGGAAGAAACTCCCTGTCTTTATATTTTTAATCAAAAATGGATTTCATATTATCCTGGTATTTTTGGAGCTTATCATCCACTTCTACTATGTTTTGTTGAACTTCGATGATTTGATTTATTCTTCTCGTAACATCATTTGGCTCTTCTTTTGCATCCTTCCATAGTTTCATTACATGAAGAGAAATATTAAAAGGAATAATAACATCAGTACCATAAACTAATTGGAAATGAGACATACCTATAGATTTCTTGGTGCCAATTCGGTTTTCCCATAAGGCGTATTTTAAGTGTATATTCCAAGATTTTTTGTTTTCTGTCAAAACTTTCTTGATTATAGTAATCAAATTCCTGTTATATGATTCAACCAACCAATTTACTCGAGGATAATAAGATGTAGAATGAACTAAAATAATATTGTAATTCTGACAGAAATTGATCATTTCCATATATTTAAAAGCCTGAGCGTTATCGGTAACTATTTTACTAGGACAACCAAATCTTGCTAGGATGTTTTCTTCCAAATTTTTTATCACTACTGAATATGTAGCATTCTGAGTTGGAATGGATTCAACCCATTTCATAAAATAGTAAGTAGCGGTCATAATCCATCTATGTTGAGCACTCGATTGTGGATGAATTTCTCCAATGAAGTCTAGGCCCCATTGTTGGAAAGAAGCTCCAAATTTTACTAGAACTAACGGTAAGGAATGAATATTTTGATTACCAAGAAACAATTGGCATGAATTGCAAGCTCTGACCCTTCCATTCACATCGATAAACAATTTCAGCCAATGATATCCTGCCCTTAAAATTTTGTAACTTGTTTCTCTCCAGGCATGATGTCCTCCACATACTCCTTCATGAAATTCGTCAATGACACCTTCTGTTTCAGATTCTATCAGAAAAAATAACAGGAAACCCAAAGGGTTTTTCCAGTATAACTTGCCCTCAATAATGCAATACTTAATTGCATGTAACATTAAATTTCTTGCTTTTGAAGGAGTCATGTCATCTGGACATTGAAGAGTAAGGAGATATGTAACAATATCACTATACCAAGATGGGGAGGAAAATTTTTCTTCAATTTGAATAATGGATGCTTGATCATCAATCTCCTCTGTATCTAGAAGGGAATCATGTGATTCAAAGTTATTTGTTCCAAGCGCACTGAAATTTGATTCGGCTAACAACCTTTCCAAACCTTGACCTTTTACTAGTTTGGTTGGTTTCACTTCTAAATCAAACTCTTGAATTTTATCCAACCATCTACCTCTTCTTCCATCACTGTCTGGGTCAACCAAGATATATTTAATTGCATTTGTTGGTACATAAGAAATTATTTTGGAGTGCAATACATAAGTTTGGAAAGCCTTGAGATCCTTCACCATCACATAAGCTTGTTTTTTGAGAATGTCATATATTAGCTCTGCATCTATGAGGCTTTTGCTAAAAAAGGCTATTGGTTGTTAGAATCCTTCTTCGTTCTTCTGAAAGAGAACCGTTGAAAGAGAACCGTTGCAACAATATGTTCAGAAGCAAAGGAGAAGATTAAGAATTCTTTTGTATAGTCAGGACTTACCAATATTGGTGCTTCTCCTATGGATTTATTAACACGTTCGAAAGATGCTTTGGCTTATGCAGTCCATTTTACTTTTCTATCCTGTTTTAGCATATATGTAATCAATTTAATTATTTCAGCAAAATTAGGGATAAATCTCCTCAAAAAATTTACTTTTCCTAAAAAAGATTGAATCTCTTTTCTATTTCTAGGAATATTAATTAGATCAATAGCTTCAACTCATATAGGATCAACCTTAATTCCATCTTTTGAAACTATATGTCCTAAAAGTTTACCTTCCTACATGGAAAAGTGTGATTTTTTTGGGTTTAGAGATAAACCAAACTTTCTGCACTTTTCAAAAGTTTGTCTGAGGTGCACCAAATGTTATGCATCAAAGTTATAAAAACTATCAGATCATCTAGATAAATAACAACAAACTTGTCTCTCTCACCAACGAATGCAATATCCATTTCTCTCTGGAAATTTGCTCCTACATTCATTAAACCAAAAGGCATCTTATCATTAATGAAAGTTCCCCATGGAGTAGTAAATGCAGTCTTTTCTCTATCATCTTCATGAACAACGATCTGATTATATCCTGAGAAACCATCAATCATAGAAATTATGTTAGCTCCTACCACCTTTTCTAAAACATGATCCATTTTTGGGAGGGGTAGTTATATTTAAGAGAAGACTGATTTAGGTTCCTAAAATCAACATAGATTCTTATCTCACCATTTTTCTTCCTAACAAGTGCTAGTGGGAAAACCCCCCTATGACTACACTAGGGTTCAAAATGTAGGCAAATCAATTAACTATCTAAAATTCAACTACTTCTCTAAACTACCCCAAACATACCAAAAATCATATAAAGAAAGCAAGAAAAAAGAGATCGGGTAACTATACCTTGAATCCCACGTCTGGTGATGACCTCCTCATTCTTGGAAGTTTTGTTGACTGCACGCCTCCTCCTAGAGCTGACCTGCTTCCAAAGATTGACAAACAAGAAACAACAAGCATGTTATTCCATGTACAAATTATGGTTAGGCATTAGAATGTCAAAACATAAACCAATAAAACCTTCATTACACCATGATTTGGGATAGGAAAAGTAATTCTTTTATTAATAACTCAATGATTATACATTTACAATAAAATCCGGCTATCGCTTTGCAAACTTGGTCCGGGATCCTCTTCACCAATCTCCAAGTGCACCTTTATATAAGCTTCTCCTCTCAACCTTCTGATCTCTTCTTGGGAAGTGAATGGGTTTTGATGGAGGAAGAAGGGGATAATGGGGGAATGCTGAGGAAATTCTCACAAAAGGGTTGCAATGACTTGGGCAAGGAGGGGATGTGAAAATAGGAAGAGTTTTCTGGTTCTTATGTATAGATGTGAAATGAGACCCCAACACCTCCTTTATATCTCAAAATGATGGTTATTCGGTTGGGTGACGGGCTATAGCAGGCGGATTAGTTGGGAAACCTCCAATATCCCATCAATTTCAATGCATTCCTTGCAAATTTTTATTTTTTGCAACTTTTGCAAGTATACGCGGGTTGTAATGGTGTAGCATGCATATGTACGTGGGCTGTAGTGGTGCATCAAGCGTATGTATGTGGGAAATATTGGAGCAGGGCATGTACATCTTCAAAAAATTGGTTTTTAAAAAGAGCAACTCAACAGTGTTTTGGAAAAAAATGCAAGTAAGGGGGCCAAGGCCATGTATGCATGTGTAGATAAATTTAGGGTTATAACAGATGCCCCCTAATGTGTGAGGTCATAAGAGAATCTAATGGCCGAAATACATTACAAAATATTCACCAATGTACGATGTTGAGTGAGCCCGAGACTAGAGTTCGAGAGGTGCCATCTGCAAAACATCAATTGTCTCTTTGAGGCGGGGATACCCATGCTCAGGATAAAATAAATCATGGATGCCAATCAAATACACTGCAGATCCATGTCATATAACTATATAAAGTGTAGCCGTGTGCAATACACAATGGATCTACATCTCAAAATTAGTTGAAGATATACAAGTAGAGTATCCATTTTCAAGAAGCCAATGACGCCTGTTGGCTGGAGATGAGGTATTCATAGCTCAAGCAACAACTTCAAGATATTCAAAACTTGGGTAGGAGTACAATTTGAGTGTATGAATTCACTACCCAGAGGTCTTCAACAACTCATCTAGAAAATACAAGAGGATCTCGATGATTAGGAAGATAACTTCATTGATTTTGAATCAAGACTTGATTGGAGTTTTAGGATGGTTGACTCATGAGGTCAAGAGACAAACTGCAGAAAGGCCGACTCCGGTTGGGTGAAAATTCCCTTGGACAAAAGAACGAAATATGATCAGACTCTCGCAGCATGACATTGACATAATTTCACGATGCAGGAGGCAACACAAACTCTCCATGTGTTTGGAAGAGTAACCAAATGGAGGAGGACACAAATCTATGTAGTGAGAACAACCTCCTAAGGTCATACTAGATCCCAATGCTTGACGAACAAATGAAAGGATGTGCTTTTTCTAAGGGCGACTCATTGTGCTGCCAAAAAATAATGCATATTTCTCGTCCTCTCTTTTTGGGTTTTTATTTTTATTTTTTTGTCTTTTTCAATTTTTAAAGAGCTTGAAAAGGAACAAAAGAATGCTATGTTACAAAGGAGGAACAAGTGTTTCTAGGAAGCATACTAGTTCTAGGTGCAAGGAACACACTAATGCTAAAAGAAAGGAGACATGTGAAGGAAAAGGACACTCTGGGAAAATTCCTCCATGGGTCAAGGTGTCAAGTCGCAGAGGCAAAGTGCTACAAGTATTACATATAAGACATGATTTAAAGGTTCAATTGAGAGGAACATGGAGCCGACATTATGTAAAATATGTAGAGATGAAAATGTGATTACTAAGACACAATGAAACCCCCTTCAATGAAATTTTTAACGAGCCTAGAGAAGGTAAGCTCGGTAGTTTTTTCATGTTTAGAGAGTTTGAAAAAATGTAAAAGAAGACTGTAAGGAGTACCTTTTTCGGAAATATTCAAGTCGGTTTGAAAAAGGGGTAAACGGGCACCGAAAAGACGTCTATTCAAAACCATTTTAACGAGTGTGACAAAGACAAGATCACTCGTCAATATTTTCAATTTTAAGGAGTCTGAAAAGAGCTTAACTATGGACTCACATCCTTTTTCTAATTTTAGTGCCCTTAGCTCGAAAAAGTATAAAATTCATTGAGGATAACTCTCCTAGCGAGATGAATCTCCCGAGGTGTACCTTTTTCCTCCATAATCTACAGGCTGAAAAAAGGGGTAAACTCATGCCAGTAGATGTTCTTTTGGACCAATTCAATGAGTGTGAACGAACAAGGTCACTTGATGATCTTTTCAATTTTAGGGAGTCTGAAAAGAGATTAACTATGGACTCCGTGGGGGTTCCTTTTTCATAAGTAATCTCCAAGGCTCGAAAAAGGTGATAAACCAAAACCATGAAGAATGTTCCCTTTTCATAAATTTAGTCCCTCAAGCTCGAAAAAGGGTTAAAGTTATACCTAAGAATACTCTTCTAGCAAACCAAAGTTCCTAGAGTATAACTTTGTTTATATAATTGACCATCCAGACCGAAAAAGGGGTAAACTACCACTCGATAGACGTGCCTTCAAATTTGAGTTTGGTGAGCGTGAAGGGCAACACGATCACTTGGAAATATTTTCATGTTTAGAGAGTATGAAAAGGGCTTAAAGAAGACTCCAAAGGTTATTTTTCTTAGTTAATCCATACAAGATTGAAAATCATAAATGCAGTCTCATCGGTTGTTGCTTTCAGATTTCAAAGCGATCTTGAAAAACAACAAAGCATGCTCATTTTGGGAGTCCTGACAGTGAGGCCAAGAGTGATGGTACATCAGATGAATGAGGCTCAATCTCATAATCATGACAGAACTAAAAAGGACTCCCAAGCCTATAGCCATTACAGACAACATGGACGCCAAAATGAAATCAGGATCTATTTAGGGCATCCATGTAAAGGTAGGCTCTACCACCTAATTACGACACTTCTAAAGAAGTAATGATGGTTTCGTGTCACACTTTGGTGGGATCGATCCTATGGAAAAGTGGAAAATACAAGGAGATGCAGAAAGTGGAGTTGAGATCCTAACTTATATGCAAAAAGTTGGAAAAATGACTTCTTACCAAAGGACCTTGAAAATGACCCATCTCCCAAAAAATCACCAAAACAAAAGAAAAGTGTGTCCAAACATCCAACAAGAAACTCGGGAACGGGATTAAGTGATTTCCAAACCCAAAAAAAAAGACAAAAGGGGTCAAAAAAGTGGCAAAAAGGGACAAAAAAGTCTATAAATAGAAGCTGACAACTCATTTTCACCATTGCAATTTGGAAATTGACCAAAAGGTAAAAAATACCCTTTGCTAAAGAAGTTGATTCCGGGAGCTTCAAAGGACGAAACGAACTTCCAATTGGACCATGTAGAAACCCATCCCTCTTGCATTTCCATTTCTTATTTTTACATTTTCTTTTGTTTTTGAGGGGGCGAGCTCCCCTAAAAAATGATGGCCCTGCGTGTACGTGGTTTGTCCAAGGACAACTCACATTTTTATGTAGGCAGAAAATAGACTGCCAGCGTACATACATGATTGTGGCCAAGACAGCCCGTGTGCGCCCTCAAAAGGATTGAAAAAATTAGAATGCAAGAGATAACCCCCTTTTAATTTGCCATGGAACAGAATGTATGTCCACTGGAGGGAGAGGGAACACAAGGACATAGATATATTGGTCAATGAGGATCTTTATACCATTGATGCATTGAAACAATGTGGGATGTGGAATTTATTGCGGTGTCCATTTATGAGGGAATATCCCAGGATATTGAATGACTTGGTTGACTACTAACATCCGAATGCAGAGGAATTCATGATAGAGGGGTAGTCATTGACTCCATTGACTGAGGAAATTTACTTCTTGACTGGCCTCTCGAGGAGAGGGGAACCAGTTAATCTATGCACCTTCCCCCCCAAGCCATTGAACATTGAGGACTACATCAAGATTTATTGTGAGGTCGACACTAAGAAGGTAGGTTCTCAAGTTCCCATTCACAAGATCACCAGTTTGACACTAAGGGCGATCTTAATAATTATTGGGTGGATTAATGGATCCGCGTCCCTTCACCAAGATTCTCGGGCACACATGCATTGTGCTATTCAGTGTCAGGAGGCACATATATTCGACTGGAGCACAACCATGCTTACATGCATGAAGAGGCAGTTGACATAGTGTCAAGAGTGAAACAACGAGAACTTTGGGTTTGGCACCATCCTTTTCTCATTCTTCTTCTTCGAGAGTTCCCAGTCTGAGTCCTAGAGAGATTGTACAGGGGCATGTGGCCTCCTTCCCAACAATATGCATATGGGTAGCATTGCTTCCATGACAGGGGGGAGGGAGAACCATAGAGGCCTTTGATGACAAGTTCTTTGACTGGTGGGCATGATATATTCCGACAATAGAGGACTATCCCTATGATGGAATCAACTTTTCCAGAGATCCAGACATGCCCATACCTCCCAGAGAGGAGCGAGGAGAGCTAGGTACATGTTTTTAAAGTTATTTAGTTTTTAATTTCTTTTATATATATCATTTTTATGTGTTAGAGTACTAATTTTTGTCTTTATTATGTATAGATGTGGGACCTGTGCGCCCGACATAATTCATGAGGACTTGATGACGTCCTCAACCAGAGGTAGTACGAACAACAACCGGTGGACCAGTAGCTAAAGGGGGACCTTCAGCCGAAGAGGTTGAGAGAGTATTGAGGCACGTGGAGCACAAATCTCACCACACTCACTTGTACAGTTCCTATAGATGAGATTGAGGATCTCCCGCCTTCCATGTAACCTCATGTAGTGGGGGTGCCATGGACTTGGGTCCAACTTTTCCGGAGTTTGGCCAACGTCATCGTTCACTATGGTAAGGCCAATAGGCCCCGAGCTTAGAGGGCACCTTTGTATATTTTTTGAGGGCATAAGACCTGTGATGTATATCGAACCTTATTTTTTGAGGCTTTCACGCCCACCTATGTACTCTCCTGACATTTTGAAATATATATATATATATATATATATATATATATATATATATCTACATGTTATTTCATCTTATGGATCACATTCTTTACAAATGTATGTACATGTGCATGTGTCTGCTTCTTTTTATGTGTGTAATATGCCAATCTAACACTTGATTAGTTAGAGTATCTGTTATTTGATTTAATCTCCTAGGAACATGGATATACATAATGTAATCAAAGAAATGTTCTAAGAGATGTACCCTAAGGAAATGTCGGTGAAAAGTAGGATCATAAAAGCAGTAAACTCCCTTTAACTGGCACACAACCTACTGAGCATCTAAGTAGGCCCAGAGGTGAGAGATTACATGCGACAAAGAATCACGAAGAAACTCTATCACTGCGTTGTATGTGACGACATTGTTTGTGGCGTCCATTAGACAGATACCTCTGGAAGATAGCAACTAGCCTCCAAGTGTGAAAGTCACCCAATTTGGGGAAGCAAGCCTCTAAGTGTGTCAACTAGCGTCATCCGCAAACCCAAATAACACCTTCGATTCACTTGAAATCTGCCACGGTAAAAAGGAACATATAAATAACTACACACCCATAAAATGAAAAAGACAAAAAACTATATAAGAACTATTCATATGTACAAGAAGTCACCCAGACGACCAACTTAAGAGTAATACTTCTCGAGGTAGAGCCCATTTATAGGCTTCGCCAAGGCATTTCCCTCAAAGTCAACCAGATGGTAAGTGCCCTTCTTTAAGACCTCTTTTACGATGAAAGGTCTGAACCACACGGGTTTGAACTTGCCTTCCCCCAGGGGATCCTTGTCTTGATCACAGACCAGGACAAGATAGCCTTCAGAGAAAATTCGAGGATGAACGAATCGATCATATTGAAAATTGACTTGTTTCTTATGAGCCTCATTAGCTGAGGCTACATCACAACGTTTCTCATTGAGTTTCTCAAGATATAACAAGCATTCCTCAAGATGTGAAGTGTCTGGAAGTAGCTCCACTACCAAATTTAAAGATGGGATCTGACACTCAATACGAAATATTGCTTCCATCCCGTATATGAGTTGAAAAGGTGAGAAACTGGTGGCAGTCTTTACAGACATTCGGTAGGCCCACAACGTTGAGTACAACATCAAATGCCAACTTGACTTGGAAACATTGATCGTCCCCTGAAGAATAGTCTTGAGAGACTTATTCATAACATCCACCTGACCATTCACTTGTGGGTATTAGGGTGATGAATGTTCTTTCCTCAACCCAAGCTTTGATGTTAACTTTTATGTCATTTTGTTTTGGAAGTGACTGCCATGGTTAGTGACAATATCCTTCAGGATGTCGAACCTTGCTATTATCTAGTTAAAAATGAAGAGAGTTGTTGTTTCTCCATCATTGTTAAACGTTGGCATATCCTCAACACACTTGGTGAAGTAGTCTACCACTATGATGATAGAACAATTCCCCCTGGCTGAAGCCGAGTGACATGTAGTAAAATCAATCCCCCACTTAGTGAAGGGACCAACAACGATGATGGGAAACATGGGAGAAGGATGTGAACTCATCTTCTGAGAGAAGATATGACACGGGTGACACTTCTTGACTGAATCAATGCAATATTTGTTTAATGTAGGCCAAAATTAACCGGCATGTAGAATCTTTTGGGTTGTTTCCAACACGGACAAATGACCACCACATGCTCCAGTGTGGAAGTTCTTCAGAACGATCTCTTCTTCCTCGTGTATAAGGCACTGGAGAATAATTCAATATACACCTTTATGATACAAAGTGTCATCGAGTATGATATAGTTTCGTGCTTGATGGCGAATTCGTTGACGCTCATCACGGTAAGAAGAAGCAGGGAACTTCAAAGTCTAGAGATAGACTAGTATATCTCCATACCAGGGGTCCGAAGATGTTATCAAAAAATATCTCCTTTGATAGGAGATTCTTTGGGTGCGTCATCACTAGATTAGACTAGAATTTCCGAAATAAGTTCCGCAAAGACCAATGACTTTTTGGATTTCGCGGAAAAAAATATGATTGTTGGAGGAGGATTACAATCTATCTACTGATATTTCCACCAATGAACCATCATGTCAAAACATATTTAAAGGGATTCACAATAGTAATGAAAGTGGTCTTGCGAAGCATAATGTAATGACGAAACCATTGGAAAGCATAAACTACTGCCAAAGAAAGCTTCTTTACATGGGGATAGTTGAGTTTTGGTCCAACCAGGCCTCAACTCAGGTAATAAATAACATGCTCCTCAAGT
This sequence comes from Picea engelmannii, assembly GCA_009831015.1. Classification (NCBI taxonomy): domain Eukaryota; kingdom Viridiplantae; phylum Streptophyta; class Pinopsida; order Pinales; family Pinaceae; genus Picea; species Picea engelmannii. Next base: position 263,018 of record ML779065.1, on the reverse strand, counting down.
CGATCATCCTCCTGAACTAAGAACATGCCGATGGTCAACTCTGCAGCGGCCAAGTACAACAAGAAATCTTTGTTATAATCAGGGGTCCGAAGAAGAGGGGCAGACGTAAGGGCGCATTTCAATGCTTCAAAAGAGAATTGAGTAGCTTCATCCCAACAGAAAGGGACTTCGTTCTTCAAGAAACACATGAAATCTTTAGTGATCTCGGCGTAGTTCGTGACAAAATGCCGAAGAAAGTTTGCTTTCCTTTGTAAGCTCTGAAGCTAGGGTATTGTGCATGGGGGAGACAACTAAACTATCACCTCAAACTTAAGAGGATCGACCATGATCCTTGTTGTCAAAACAATGAAACCTAAGAGATGACCTGACGTCACACTGAAACTGCATTTGTTAGGATTCAAGCAAATCCAATAGTAGCGACATCATTCGAAGATTAGTTGGAGGTGTGTGGGGTGATCATATTTCTTGTGAGAGCGTGATGCGAGATCATCAAGATAAGCCTCAACTATATGTCTAAGGTCATGGAAAGAAAAAGACATGACCCGCTGAAAAGTGGCTCCAACATTCTTCAGACCAAAAGGCATCTTACGATAAGTGAATGTTTCCCAAGGACAAATGAAAGTTGTTTTATGTTGGTCTTTGGGCTTGATCTGAATCTAGTTATATCCTGAAAAATGATCCATGAATGAAAAGACCTCACAACCTACATATTCATCGACAATCTGATCGATGAACGGGGTGAGAAGATTATCTTTCGGATAGGCCTTTCTCAAGTCATGGAATTCCATGCATACACAAATCGTACCCTATTTTTTATTAACTGGAACGAGATTTGACACCCATTTCATCAACTGTACGGGGTAGATAAAAATGGCTTTAAGAAATTTCTCTACTTCATCCTTAATTGTTTCCGCTTTCCGAGCATTCATCGGACGAAGCTTCTGTCGGATCGACTTGGCATCAGGATAAGTCGTTATCTCATGTTCGACAATTCTTGGGTCTATGCCTGGAATTTCCTTGTAAGACTAGGCAAAAACGTCGCGAAATTATTTAAATAACTCTATATAAATTCGAATCTCTTCGGTGGAGTCATCTGCTCCGATAAAAATATTCTCCACGATGCCAGGGGTTCTGGAGATACTATGGGGATTGTTTCAGTGATACTTTCCATATTATCCTTGGCCTAAACTGTGTGCATAGCTAGAGTATTAATAGGACAAGACATATCTCCAGTCATAGTCAAAACAAATTCACCTGCCTCTATTCTTGTTAACTCCAGGAGGAAGTATGATATATGATGGAGATCATCCCAGGGTCTGTATGGACTAGTCAATGCCTCAAGAATTTCCTCATATAAGGGAAATACCAGGTCTAAGCAATATGTAGTGGCAAGGGAACCTTGAGCCTAAATAGGCTCTAGAAATGGATCTAACTCCTGTGCGAGAGTCAGATCAGGGTTGGGCAAATCTTTTTGGACGATGTTGTACAAAAATTCTACCATGGAAAAGGGCATGGCCATGCCAAAATTCCCTGTCCCTTCTATCGAGGCCAATGGGTAACGAAGAGTCCACTAATTGTGAAACTAAGTTGTTCAGAATGATGACATGTGAAAAATTTCAGCCCTAGGTTGGTCGGGGGCGACCGATATGATCTTGACATCACCAGAAGGAGGTAGTTAATCAAAAGTACCTGAAAAAAATGGACACAAACCAAACCTTATGTTGACGTTGTCGCGCTGAGGATTATCAATCATCGGGACCATGGATGCCCCCAATGAAGAATCAAGACGAAAGAAGGACAACTGGTCAATGGTCATAATTTGGCCCTCATGTGGAAACAACAAGATGTGAAAGACTGTAGCAACCACTACATGCATTGCATAGGTCCAAATCCTTCCGAACAAAAGTTTGTAGTTGAGAGGCGCATCGACCAATTCAACTTCGACGCACACGGTCTTCCCTCCTAACTGTAGGGGGAAAGAATGAATGATTCCATGTGGTATGAGCGAATGACCTTCAAATGTCATAATCAATGTAGGTGACGAAGACAAAATGGGTTGGGAAATGGCCTTCCAGAATGCCAGCGACATCACACAAGTCGAGGCACCTCGTCAACCACCATCCAGAAGATATTTCAATTAAAATATTTCATGGTATAAGCCACTACTATCTGAAACACAATGTGGTAAGGAAGACGAGGTCTCAATTTGGTTGGATCGAGAACAATCACTCCCAGTTTACAAGTCTATGTAGATCCCAAGGTCGATAACACGGCCTTTCTCTATGAAGGATAGATTTGGAGGACTTCCAATGATGACATTGTGCAAGGGGTTTGTGCCAAATCCTCTACAACAGAGTAGTTCTAGGCAACCCTCACATTTGAATTATAAGAAGCTTTCTTGAATGCACCTTTGGGAATGCATATAATTGTTTCTCCCATCGTCTTCTCAATCTAGAGAGGAACTGGTGGGTTTGTGGCTTCTTTACCCTTTCGATAGATTTCAACATTCCGTAATCTCTGGACTTGGTTACTATATGAGCATCCCCTTTCAACATGTAAACATTCGTGATCGAGGTATTACTGGTAGACGTGGGGGGTACCTGATTTCCCCCTTCTGCACTCAAAGATGTTGAGGCTTGAGCCATGGTTTTCCCATGTGGAAATGGGTTTATCATCACAACAAGTTGTTGTTGCGCCAATAGATTTTGGGCCTCCGCAAGGTGAGGGAACATGTGAGTCATATGGTCCTCCATGAAAAGGTTATATAGATACTTTGACTTTATTTTCTATGTTTTTCCCTTGCCAGCATTGTTATTAGCATTTTTTTCCCCATTACCCTTCTTGTTCCATTGTTTCTTCTTTCCTTCAGTCTACTGGTTGGACTTCAGGTTCATCGACTCCACACTGTTTACGTCCAACGTTTGGGTAGGGGGAACAACTGAACCAGAGGTCTGGCTGGCCACTGTCTGTTGTATCGACAATTGTTGCAATCGATTTGACAACATATCGGTGGAATTTCTTTGTGTTGAGCCCACTATACCATCGACATGTGGTCCATAATTTTGTTTGGCCTTGTTAAGTATGGACCATGGGGCATTTGGTAATATCTCATAGAGTAAGCCAGACTGAGAGTAAATCAATTCGAGTTTTTGCGCTCTCATTAGTTCCTCCTCTAAAAAAACTCCCGAAGTAGCAACATCCTTGGATACAACTGGTACCAAGGGCTTCGGGAACCACTCCAGCAAGAAAGTTGGTGGGACCTGTACCTTAATCAAGCTCTTCCGACGTCGCCATTATTGGATGTGATCAGAGATATGATGGGATTTATTTTTCTCAAAGTTGGCCAACAATTCAGTGTTGGCGTTGTATCTCACGGGTAGATGAAAATGGTTTAGAAACACCATTTCCAGGTCGTTAAAGTAAGAGTACCTTGAGCGGTCGAGCTCAATATACCATTTCGCAACACCCCTGATAAGAGTGCATTGAAATAGGTGCAACTATATGGAGTCATCTAGCAGTGAGTTGGATGAGCACCATAAGTGGAAAGTTGTCACGTGATCACCTAGGTCTTCGCCAGTATTTCCTTAGAATTTTGGAATGTCCGAGGGAAACTTAGTTGGCATGGGGGGCCAATGCGGATCATGACAAATTGGGTCGTTGAGAAACCTTAACAAGTCTGGAAGATGCAACATCACCAGAAACGGTAGTTTGGGTTGGGCATTATGTACAAGAAAAATGGGGCCTAGATTTTGACTGGCACTAGGTTGCCAGGAAAAGTTGGATTGTTTGCCAGGGTTCTAGTAGAAATTGTGGCCTTGACCAATGTACGGAAACTATGTTTGTGGGGAAATCATCGGTTGAATCCCATAGTTGGACGACGTTGGTTGGGATGGGATTTCTCCCTACATTGTGTTCCAATGATTTTGGAAGGCGATGCCCCCAACCTATCTGATGTGCATAGGTACTGAGCCCTCCCTGGGGTTCCATCAGCCATGGAAAGGGTTTCCCTCGAAAAGAATCCCTTGTGAGGGAACTAATCCCTGCCAAGGATTCCAAATTCCTTGTGAGAAGAAAACTCATGTACTTGCCCCCTATGTAGGAATAGTACCCTGCATAGGATTCTGTTGTCCAAAACTGGGGTTTCCCCCAGCTAAGACGGTAGCCAGAGAAAAGGTGTTTTTACCAAACATGTTGAACAAAGAGAATGACATGGATCCCACCAGCATAGTGTAATACGAAGGTCCTAAATTTCCTTCTCCAAAAAAGTTGTAGTTAACACTCGACCCGATAGGTTACTGGAAAGAATTACCGAGCGAGGGGGACAGAGGAGGTATGTGACCCCCACCATAAGGGATAGCATTAAAGGAGACTGAGGTCCCCCCAGTAGACCCTTGCACATGGGCATTGGAGCTCCCTCCCCCAAACCCATGGTCTCTAAGGTGGATAAGGTGGAGTAGGTAAGGAATGAGTTGGAATCAAAGTCAGAAATCCCATATGAAAATGGAGGGCCTGTCGCACTTTGCATAAACGGAGCAGTGGTCGCTGCGGATGACGGTATCAGACCACTTCTTGAGGTATATGGAGTTGATACCACTGTGGTACGAACTGACGAAGGTGGATTAGGAGGCAAGATATCGCCTATGGTAGTAGCCAAAGAGGGAGTATGAGGACTCCAGGAAAAAGTAGAAACATTTTCTTTCATGGCTTCTTGTAAGACTAACTGGCGCTCAAAAGGTGTCACCTTAGGAGGGAAAACTTGTACTAAGATTGGTGCTGACAAGTCGATGATCAGAGGGTAGGATGTCCCGAGAGATTCCGCTCCAAGTTAAAAAACAATAGGTTCCTCCAGAGTCGAGTAATATCCTCTCGAAGAAGGATCGAGAATAGTTTCTTGTGGCCCGGTTGCTTCGAATGACCCTTGTTGGTCAAGTATTCACCGTAACGGTGGCAGTGGTGGCTCTAATGAAACCAGCGGCATACCCTGAAGGCTTCACGACCAGTGAAGATCTTGATCTTTCACTTTGTGAAAAGATGAATGACACAGTAAGGGTTTAACTATCATTTAAAACCAACCACACACTAGAAAAATTCCTATAAGATAAATCAAGAAAATCACTATCTAGTAGGAAGAATAATTATGCCATCCAACACTAAAGAAACTTACCAGTGCAAGAGAAACTCGAAAACAAAATCACCCTCCGGGTATACTCTGCAAAGTGTGACCCGATTTATGCCCTAAATACTGTGGTATACCCCTGCAGTCACCTTTGTAAGTCCTGAGTAGAAAACATGCAACTAAGTTTCCAACTCACAAACAATCACCAGGTGAGTACAGTCGACAGTCTAGCAGATCACAATGAGCAAGATAACAAGTCCAAAACTTACTGAGCGTATTGAGAGCAAGTGGTCCAGAAGACAACATAGGATCTCAAACGTATTTGAGTTCCATGAAGCTCTGTAGGAAAATGCAAGAGATAGTACTCCCACGACATATCCTCAATATGTGTTCCCCACTATGTTTAGTTTGACTTCGGAAGGGTTATCTCTGCTTCCTTTCCTCACGTGACCTGGTGTTTAGCCCCTGTGTTAGAGGGGGGTCCTGGATAAATTTCACATTAGTCGACTTTAACACTCCCTAGCTCTGACTCCAATTTTTGTTTAACATCCTTGAAGAGTTTCCTCTCCAACCTAATTCAAGGCCCTAACCCTAAGCTAGTTGGTTGACCGTACGAACATAAAAGTCTAATTAATTTTAGGATTGGATTTATTTTTAATGGATTGATTAACTTAAAGGATACGATGATGAAAATAGTGATGTTATGAGAGACGAAAAGAGGAGAAAAAGACTAAACTTGAAATCAAAATTACTCCTAGTCAAAAGTAAAGATTTACAACTAACTCTTTGTAACCAACTTTTCTTTAACTAGATTTTTCAAGATCTTTGAAAAGAAGACCTAAAATGAAATTTTGCTTGACTACAAGCTACTTAAGTTTCAAGAAATCATTAAAGAACTTAAAAAATGAACTCTTTTTCCTTTCTAGTAAAATAACTAACTCCAACTACTTTACCAAATTGAAAATGATTTTTATTTTTTTTAAATTGCTTCAAATATAAAAACCGAAATAAAACCTTTTTTTCTCTTTTTCAAAGAAAATGAAAGGGGTAAAAAGAAAAACAAGAAAAGATTGAAACATATCTTTGGCCTACTGTGGATTGCAGGGAATCACAAAAGAAACCAAATAGGCAGATCAATCATTCAAAGACTTGCTTAAACCCCTTTCAGAAGTAAACACATGAAACTTCACAAAGACAAGTAAACTGAATTCTAACCCAAGATATGGATGAAAAAATAGAGACTCTGAACTATATCAAGAAACCCTGAGAAGTATAAACCTCAATAAAGAAAGAGGTTGACTGCCTCTTTTTTTTTTTTAATTTCTTGAACCAAGTACACTATTGTTGCTTCAACAGACTGCGTATGTAAGAAGGTTGTTTACTGAGAAGGGCACATATGTACATGAGTTGTTTACTGAGTAGGGCACGTATGTACATGGGCTGACCCAAAGTAGGGCATGTACACCTCTGTACTTCCTTAAAAAGAAAATAAAACATACAATCTTATAGGGTAGGGAAAATTGGCATGGAACCTGAAGGTGACCATAATCCTTTAAAATACTTAGAAGACTCAACAGAAACTCGAATGGAAGAAAAAACAATCAGACAACCTAAAATCCCCTAAACAACCCTAGAGGCTTCCCCAATATGGTCTCCAGTTCTCCTAGTGGGAAACCCCCCCCTATGACTACACCAAGGTTCAAAATGTAGGAAGATCAATTAACCGTATAAAAGTCAACTAATTTTCTAAACTACCCCACACATACCAAAACTCATATAAATAAATAAATAAAAATGAGACCAGGTAACTATACCTCAAATCCCACGTCTGGTGATGACCTCCTCGCGCTTGGAAGTTTTGATGATTGCACACCTCCTCCCAGGGCTGACCTGCATCCAAATATTGACAAATAGGAAATGAAAAACATGATATTCCATGTACAAATTAGGGTTATACATTAGAATGCCAAAACATAAACCAATAAAACATTCAATACACCATGATTTGGGACAGGAAAAGTAATTCCTTTATTAATAACTCAATGATTATACCTTTACAATCAAAGCCGCATACCGCTCTGTGAAACTGGTCTGGGCTCCTCTTCAGCAAGCTCCAAGTGCAACTTTATGTAATCTTCTCCTGTCAACCTTTTGATCTCTTCTTGGGAAGTGAATGGGTTATGATGGAGGAAGAAGGGGTTAATGGGGTAATGTTGAGGCAATTCTCACAAAAGGGTTGCAATGACTTGGGAAAGGATGGGATGTGAAAACAAACAGAGTTTCCTTTCTCTTATATATAGATGTGAAATGAGACCCTAACATCTCCTTTTATATGCCAAAAGGATGGTTATTTGGTTGGGTGACGGGCTATAGCAGGTGGATTAGTTGGGAAACCTCCAATAGTCCATCAATTTCAACGAATTCCTTACAAATTTTTATTTTTTGCAACTTTTGCAAGTATACGCAGGTTGTAATGGTGTAGCATGCATATGTACGTAGGTTGTAGTGGTGAAACAAGCATATGTATGCAGGAATTAGTGGAGAAGGGTGAGTACATCTTCAAAACAATGGTTTTAAGAAGAGCAATTCAGCAGTGCTTTGGAAAAAAATGCAAGTAAGGGGGCCACGACCATGTATGCATGTTTAGAGAAATTTAGGGTTATAACAACAGGGACCAAATTGTCCACCCATTTAGAGTATCTGAGGGGAACAATGATTTTGTATCAAGGAGTTTTTTAACCTCCTTTTCTATTACTGGCAGAAGAATTGGGTTTATTTGTCTAATCTTTTGCTTAAAAGGATTAATACCCTGTTTTAAGGAAAACTTGTGTTCAATAACATAAGTATCATAAGTTTTTTAATCATCACAAGAACATGCAAACAAATATTTAAACTTTTTAAGTAACTCAACATATTTACTCCTTATTTGAGTTGGAAGATATTTATAGATTTTGACCATCTTTGGATTTTCATTTGTTCCTACGTTACAATCTTCAACCTCTTCAGGTTGAGGTCGCAAAGTAGACTTTAAAGGTATATTATCTTGGTCAAATTAAATTTCTAGAGGGATAAGACATCTGGGAATCTGATTTTTTTTAAGCAAGAGCATGCAATGATTTGTAAATTTATCTTGGAACTTTTCCGAATTTTCTCCTTCCTGCATAATCCAAGTAGGATCATTTTGATTTTATTAATCTATGTGGGTCTTAGAAAATTCATCTACCATTTTTGGGAAATTCTTAATTTGTTCATAATCTTCAAATACTTTCTAGTGTTTAACATTGTTTGGAATTCAAGGTCTATGTTGCATCTCAATATGATACTTCAACTTCAAAATAGTAGGTGGTACGAAAGTTGCAGCAACTTTGGCTAAAGAGTTAGCTTGTTGATTTTTCATTATGGGAATAGAGTGGATGTTAAAATACCAAAATAAATTCTCTATGAGATCCCGGGAAAATTTTCTATATGACCTCAATCTCGGATGCTTATCTTGGTATTGTTTTTTTATTTCTTTTACAATTAGCTCAACATCACCAAAGACTATCAAATAGTTTGATTTTTAGTTTTCTTGCATATTATAATCCTAAAACTAAAGCTTCATACTCACACACATCATTGGTATAATCAATATCCCATTTTAATCTATAAGAAAAAGGAATGTAATACTCATCACATGGTGCCGCAAATAAAACTCCATCTCCCGCTCCTTCGCAAGATGAAGCACCATCAAAGAACATTTTCCACATCCCATCTCTAAAATTCATGTTTTTCTTTGAAATTTCTATTTTTTTATTTTCTTCTTCTATACATTCTTCAAAATCATCATCTATGGGTAATATACAATTTCCAAAATCTTGATCAAAAACATATATTGGATAGTTATTACTGTTTTTAGGGTCACTTACAGTATAAGCCAATCTATTTTCTCTGTATAATCGAGTAAATTGTCCACCAAAAATTGGAATTGTAGCATACGTCATGTCTAACTGAACTGATCCTCCTAGCTTGGCACCCCGATATCTAGATAGAAACATTCCATACTTGGAATTAACATCAACAACAACCACATCCATAAGAATACTTTTCACAGGAACTTGAGGAATATTTACAACTAAATCTTTAATCATACCCATACACTTAACCTTTCTAGAATCAAATGAGTATAAATATTGATAAGGTCTGGTAATTTCCATGAAAATCTTAGGCATTAAATTATGCGAAGATCCTGAGTCTAACATGAAATTGTGAAGTAAATGATCGTGCACAATCAATGTAATATAGAAAGGAGCAACATAATATTTATTGTTTTCAATGTGTGGTCCAAACATGATTGTAGGTTTTTCATACTACAAATTGATAACATGAGCTTGACATTCAGCATTAGAAAAATTTATTGCTTTTGCAATTTTCGTTTTATATATTGGATTTATAGCAAGTTCAACCAGAGGCATTGGAATTTTAATTTTATTAAGTTCATTCTCTAAATTGAAACTCCCAATTGTTTTTTCAATTTCCCTGGTCTAAACTTCAACTTCTATATTTTCTGGCTTCTTAGTCTGTACTGCTTTCGTTTCAACTTGCTTTGCTCAAGAAACTTGCATTTCAGTTTATGGTTTTGTAACTGCTACCTCATTTTCTTTGTTTCATGATAAAATCTTTTTTGGTGGAATATTTGTGGAACTTTTTTCTCTTGGCCTCAAATCATATTTATGTTGAATCTCGACCATTATTGAATAAATGAGACCCTTGTATGTACAGTCTCCCAATTTTTTTATATTTTCATCATTATTGAACAAAGATTCCAGATCCAAGGATTTATCATAATCCTGTTTAGTTAATTGAGCCTCAAGATCATCATCGCTGAGGTTGTTTAGATCTTCATCTAATTCATCATAATCTTACACCTCATCTCTCTGTATGAAATTCTCAGTTTTAAAAGGATCTTGAATCTTTTGTTCCTCATTTTTTTTATTTTCCTTTGTTGTATCTAAGGATTAAGATTTCTCTTGAATTTATTTCTAATATATGGATCAGGTTTGGCTTGTTCCATTTCCATCTTGGAAATTTTGTTTGATAAATATTTAACAATTTTTTCCATCTCATTCATTTTTTCCTCTGCATATTTTCCAGATCCATAGGGTCATGCATTTTCTTTAAAGTGCATGGGTTCTCTTGTTCCCATATCAAATTTAGTTTTCAACTTCCTTGATTCCATCATACTTGATTCAATCTCTATAGCATCATCTTGCATCACTACTAAAGTAGTGGATCTTCTTTCTCTCAAAAGTAGAGCGAAATCATAATCAAAAGCTCCTGCAAAAGTGACTTTTGCAGCTGGTTGGGAAGGTTTAACTTCATCTTGGATTTTTTGATAAAGATTATTAAATATTTGAATAAAATATAGAACTTATTTTGATGTCTTCTTTCTCAAGGCTCCGAATTTGGTTCAGTAAAAAAAGATGATATTTTTTCTCACCCCATTTCTTATGAAGGAAGTTTCTAGATCATTATATGATGGTATAGAACCTACTGGAAGTCCTTTGAACCAAGTTCTTACATGTCCCTCAAAATTTTGTACCAACAGTCTTGTGTAAACATCATCGTGTACCAAGAATATCAACAAATTGATTGAAAAAGGCTATATGTTATGTTGCTGTTAAATCCCCTTCTCCTATGAATTTAGGGAGGCTCTTCATGTAATTTTCAAGTAAATCCTGAAGGACAACATGAAGAAATAAGGGAACATATCTAGAAATGACCTTGGCAAAGATCCTAGGGGGTTGAGCTTGTCCACCAACACTTGCACCTCCGGCACCAACACCTCCAACACCGACCATTGAAAGTATAGGAGACAAAATTCAAGCACTAAATAAGAGATTATCAAAAACTTCAAAAGATTGATCTATTAATCTTTTGACTACTTAAGGATGGTGTGAATCAAGTTAAGTAAAATGATCGTGAGAAGATGAAAGATCTAGATGAGGGGGAAAATGAAAACTTGAGCATGGTTTCTCAGATTTACCAGATGTATAGTTAGGAGAAGTAGTAGGTGACAAATCTGAGTATAAAAAATAATCTACAAGGTTTTTGGAAACATAAAATTTTACTTCGGGAAGAGAAAGAATTAGATGTGTACTAATGATAGTAGGGATTGAAATGGATTCTTTATTTTCACTATTAAAAGTATCTATCAATGAAATAGGGATGGTTTGGTCAATCTCAAATTTTATTTCAGGTATAATTACTTCTGGAGTTTCTAGTTTAACTTTAGACTTGTTGATGTTTCTGCATAATGAACTCGTTTAAATTTTTCTTTAAGACTTAGTTCTTCAGTGGGAATCTTAAAATTAAATTGTGTAACTCTAGATTTATATACCTTACCTGTTGATGTAGAAGTTTGTCTAAGATATCCCTTCGGTTTCAACAATTTTTCGGGATCTGAAACTGGCGTAGTCTGCTTTTAGTATTTGGTTTTCTTGGTATTCTTTCGACCGAAGGCTAGTTTTGCCTATAATGGAGTTGCCAAGTGAAAAATGAACCTTTTCACATATTCAATCTTTGTTCACCATCAAAGACCAAAATTTAACTTTGTCATTCTCCCAGGGAAAAATGATTTCGTCTCTCCATCCTCAGCAACAGTGCCAAAAAAATGTTGTTCTTGAGATTGGTTCTAAGGCTCAAAGAATAATGTTAGGCATAATTTTTTTTTTAAATGAAGTGTTTTTATGAGTGTTTTTTCTACCTTTAGTTTTCTGAGAAATAATCTTTAAATGAAATTAATGATAAAATAATACAGAGGCTGTATCTCATTATCTGAGTCCCAATTATAATGTAAAATGGCGTAGAAATGATTTAAAAAACTGTTAAAACAAAGTGAGGTATCAATTACAGATAAGTCTCACCTTGTTTGCATTAGAAGAAAAGAATAATATGCACCCTTGAGAGGAGATAAAAATGAAATAATTCATACATGTCACATGTCTTGTTTTACTCAGAGTAATAACAGAGGGAAAGTTGTTACTGAATGAACTTCTGATATATTATGATCATAGTATATATAGTACTAAATTATAATCATTCACTCTTCAAGAACTATAGAAAGAAATCCAGAGAGATGGAAACACAGAGGAAACACATAACTCAAATTAACGAAACATAAAATCTATGTCTGCACTTGTATTGATATTCAAAAAATGTTTTCTCTTTTACATTAAGCAATAAGTAGCCACTAATAGATCTAAAATCTATCTATTTATACAAAATTTGTCTCAACTAAAAACCATTGGACTTCCCACAATATCTTCCTAAAAATAGAATACAATCCGAATGAAATAACAAGATGCAGCTATTGTTGAGTTTTGATTTGATGTATTGGCACTTCATCTGTCCCTTCATTTGCTAGCATATGCACTTGTTTTCCTTTGTTCTTTGAACTGGGTACACATGTCCATTAAGGCCACCAAAATCATTGGCTTACTGCCTTTTCCATCTGATTACGTGGCCATATGTCCCTTCGAATGCGTTTACTGGGATAAATAATTGCAGTTGAAGAAATTGGGGTGGTAATTGGACAGGTAGCGCAACGTTGGCTCGTTATGGGATGGATAACGGCTATAGGGAAGAGTAATTGTTCACGAATAGGATGAAGTGGGGACAAGTGTCCAATAAGGAGGTGGTATGAGTGGATGCAAGAAGGTGGTAGGGATAGACAAGGTAAGTGACGTGTAGAGAGGGGGGAAGTGTAGGTGGTGAGACAGGAGAGGGAGAGTACTGATGAAGAAAGTGGATGTTGTGTATGTTCTTTCATTTGCTCCGAGCCACACTTGATTTTCTTTGTTCATCGAATTGGGTGCACATGTCCATCAATGTTTCCACAAATCTTGAGGGCTCAATATTCTCATTCAATTCAAAAGAAAACATATTCTTTTTTATTTGTGGCACCTTCTCTTGGATCCTTGCCACTTCTTGGACTGTGATCTGATACTATAAACTTGGATTTACCAACGATTCATTAATTTTGAGTAAATTGATCTAGTTCATCTTTTGGATGGTTGACTGAATATTCTCCTTGTTCTTTATGGATATTTGTTGGTTCATTTCTTTTTCAATCTGTCCCAATGACTTTGAGATATTATTTCCTTCAAAATCAACCATTTTTTTTTTATTTACTGAAGATAATGCCTCTAGACATGCCTCCTTTGCTTCTCTGGAAAGTTTATTTATTTTCTCCATATTTGTTTCCCAGTCTTTCATGACCATTTCTCCCTTTACTTGTTCAAATTGTGAGAAAGGGGTGAGACCAGGGATAATAACTTTCTTCCTCCATATGATAAATTCCTAAAACTTAGACCTAGCTACACAGGCATCTTTTTACTTAACATAAATACTTTTCAGAGAAAGATTTATTGCTTGGTAGAATTTCTGAATAGCATCTACCTTTTGGTATATCTTCTACTGGACAACTTACAACTTCTCATTAATTTCTGATGCTTGTGTTTTGAAGGCAGTAATATCTATTGTTGTGTTCTCTGTTTGGGCCAATTTGGCATGTATTTGTTCAATCAAATTATCCTGTTGAGTGATCAAACATTTATTGGTATGTGAACTCTAGTGGATCAGCTCAAGATTATCCTGTAATTGCTTCATTTGATACTCATGACTAGCCTTGATTTGTTCAATGTCTTGATTCATCTTGTTTCTATCAGTCTTCTTTGTACTATGTATCTCATTATGCAATTTCTCTACCAAGATGTTACACATGATTTTGGTCACTCTGGTGATGTCTTAACAATGGTGTATTCAGGCTCCCAACAAGGACTTTTTGCCTGAGAAAAGTGGCTCCTGCCTCCTTCCAAAAAGCATATTTTTAAAGTGAGTTCCCAGGATGCCTATGGCCTAGGGTGAGACAATCCCTCTTTCTCGCAGGCCACCCACACTTAGGGTGTGAACTTCTCGCAGTTTGCTCCATACACAGGGTGTGAACCTGTTCTTAAGATTGGAAAGGAGAAGAGGTCTTGAGGGTTCTAGAAAGGAATCTTCTAGAAAATGAGTTGGCATTCGTATGCTTGTCATTTTAATGACTTCTCAGATTTGATGCGATCATCCTCATCCATGTAACCATCTCTCATTCTCCTATATATTGAAAGGTTTCTCATGGAAAAGGATAAGCAATATTAAATGAAGAATTGGTGAAAGAATTGTGTGAAGAACCTTGCTTGGACAGAATCTTGAAGACTCTAGTTGGTCTATCAAGAGGAATTGGATCTTCTTCATGCAAGTACAGAGCAAGTGTGTGTGTTGGAACCAAGGGTCACTGAAAGGAAGCTTGCAACATCAAGGCAATCAGGTTGTATCTTCTACTTTCAATTATTATGATACAACGACATGTCCCTTTCCCATAAAGTCACTCTTACTTTATTGTGTAATTATGATCCGGATTTATGTAGGAACACAATGAAATACAGAAATACACATAAACACAAAGATGCAGCGGAAATAAGAATTCATTTCATTAATAACAAATGACTGAAATATGCTTACAGACAGAATGGAAATAAACTAGCTAGGGCGCTGGTAGCTTATCTCTGAGAAGAGATGTGGCCGCTACTCGCATCTGTGAGAAGATGATTACAATGAGGCTCTGAAGGCCCTTTTACAATAAATGGGAATGCCAAAAGTAATAGACATCCAAAAACCTAACCCTGGGAGATGAAGCACCAAAAGTCATGTGGGCCCCGTTTGGGTAAGTTGGTGCATCAACTTCCCGGGGTCGTAACTTTTGCATACGATCTTCGTTTTAGGCGTATGATAGCTCGTTGGAAATATCTATCTGAGGCCTACAACGATCGAGACAAAATAGCATCATTAGATCACTTGTGTAGAGAAGTGGCCAATCGGAAGTCTCGTTCCCACAAGAGTTGAGCACAGTGGTTAGCGCCACGATGGGTGGTCGACTGAGGCAGTCTGCAACATTATTGGTGTTGCCTTTTTTGTACTTAATGTTCAAATGAAATTGTTGCAGGTATGTGGACCACTTCTGATGGCGATCGT
>ML779065.1:135048-245475 GCA_009831015.1 Picea engelmannii | reverse complement strand
TCCCTCGCCCTCTTGCTCCGAGTAGGTTTCCCACCAGTCCTTGACATGGGGGGCGGCTTTGAGGAGTGCGAAAATAATCTTTTCTCGGTCGGAAAAGTCATGAACCGAGAAATATCCTTCTAATAGATTCAACCATCTATCTATGGCACCTGCATCTATTTATCCGTCAAATATGGGAATGCCAAAGTTTACTTGTACCTTAAAAGGAGTGGCACCTCCAGAGTGGCTTCTGGATGCCGATGCACCGCCAGTCGGAATTCGTTGAAGAATCTGGGTAAAGTTGTCCATCATCGCGTTCCTTTGTTTCTCGAGGGCCTCCTCGAGCAACATTTTGATAGGATCTCCTGCTCCCTCATCTTTCTTTTCTTCCCCCATGGGCGTTCATCAGGGTTTGCAAGTCTGATCTTGCAAAGGTTCAACCAGATCGAGCCCCAACTCCTTATACCCCGATCTAGTTGGGGACATGCAAAGAAGGATCGAGAATGAGCAGACTGCTCTGATACCACTGATCCAGATTTATGTAGGAACACAATGAAATACAGAAATACACATAAACACAAAGATGCAGCGGAAATAAGACTTCATTTCATTAATAACAAATGACTGAAATATGCTTACAGACATAATGGAAATAAACTAGCTAGGGCGCTGGTAGCTTATCTCTGAGAAGAGATGTGGCCGCTACTCGCATCCGTGAGAAGATGATTACAATGAGGCTCTGAAGGCCCTTTTACAATAAACAAGAATGCCAAAATTCCTAGACATCCAAAAACCTAACCCTGGGAGATGAAGCACCAAAAGTCATGTGGGCCCCGTTTGGGTAAGTTGGTGCATCAACTTCCCGGGGTCGTAACTTTTGCATACGATCTCCGTTTTAGGTGTATGATAGCTCGTTGGAAAGATCTATCCAAGGCCTACAATGCTTGAGAGAAAATAGAATCGTTAGACAATATTTTGTGACAACAACATACCCAAAAAAACATCATTTAGGGCCTCAAAATGGCCCCGGAAGTTTAGGACCCGATAAACTGCTAAAAATAGTAAACTGTGCGAAAACTAAAAAACTGAAAGAAGCAATGGTGGGGGTCCAAGTGGAATAGGTGGGTGGCCACCAATATCCACCTGGATCAAATTCCTTGATCATATGCATAAGTTGACATTGAATACATTTTGCTATCTTCACTTTGGTTGGTTTGTGTTGTCTTGGACTTGACCTCACGAGAGCATTGGAGCGAAGTGGGAACAACAGAGACCTAATGAAGCGATATAAAGGTATGTCACTTATTCCTTCCTATTTGTAGATTCAATGATTACAACTTAGGGAAAGAGTTGTGTCCTGTCCTATTTTGATCTAGATCTAGGTGGATCTAGGGAGATCTATTAGTGTCCGCACCTACCGATTAGTCTGATAACAAAATTGGTGACTCCACTGGGGATGCAACCCGTTTTTTAGTGGTTTTTGGTGTTTTTCCTTGGCTATTTTCTCTTACTTTACCATTTTTCATTTCTATCAATATCTGAGTCTTGAAGAGACCTTGACAGACTCTTTGGGTCCAGAGGTTCCTTCAAAATTTTTGTCTTTTTTCCAAATTTTGCTTAGTTTCAGGCATTCTCTCACTGAACCCTTCTCTAGCCTGCGAGAACCACTAGAGTTCACAGTCTATTGTTCAGTCTAGTGAGAACCTCTCACACTCTGCTTGTGACCAACCTACAAGAATGCTTCATTCTCGCACTGTATACCACTGCCTACCTACGAACCCATTTGCAAAATTTTGGGATTAAGGTTTTTTGTATGCTCAGATGCCCAGATTTGTATGTGTGTCTGAAAAGAACTTATTTTTCCAGTGATTGATTGTTTATTGACTTCAGATTTTGTGAGTGATTAGTCTTCAGAAATTGAAATCTCTTCTTGTTAATTTTTCTCAACTGTTATCTCTTGACCTCTTCTTAACAAGGACATAATCTTTGGTCCTGAAATCTGAGTGCTTGTTTGGTTGGGAGCCGGTGATTGGTTTAAAAGTTGAGATTAATCGTCTTTCTCAATTGCTCATTACTTGGAAAATTGTTTCCCTCATGCATTTGAAAAGACCAGGCTTGTCTACATGTTATTTTTGTCTTCATTGAAAGATTGGTTTGGGTTTTGTTGTATATTTCTTTTCATTAGTTGTTGGTTTTCCTTAGTTCCACCACTGTTGTGTGGTTTCTATTGAAAATTAAAAAACATTTTTCTTTTTAAAGCAATTTTTATTTTGAAAATATTGGCATTCAATTGTTGAAATGGAACGAATAGAGAATTGGCATTGGTCATGATTCATTGATATTGCATTTCAAAGAAGATCGTATATCATAGTTCAAGTTGTTCTGGAAAAATCCTCTTTCCCTCTTTTAAATAGGATTCATCAAACAGAAAATTGGCATCTTTCATTCCTATCTATGCATTGTTGGGTCAGAGTCTCACACAACATTGGTCTCATTTCCGTCTCCTTTGAGTAACAACAACCTTTAATAATATTGCGCAATTTTTAAAATTTAACTAGTAAACTCTTTTCTAGGACTCTATTACACCAACATTATCTAGGCTAGAGCTTTGGAATACGCAGAGAGATACACTCTCCAAAGCACAAAACACACAATAGCATCTTGTGGTAAGGAGTGTCAAATTCCATTTGCAACATTTTGTCCTAGGAAGCCCTTCTCACACAAGGGTCAAACCCGAGGTCGCATTGATATTGACAGAGTTACTCACCCTGCTTTGTTGATATCAGTGTAAAGATTGCACGTATTATGGGGGTCACTTGAAGGTATACCCACAAGGATGAGTGGAAGCCTCTCAAGCCGATTTTTGGCTAGATACCCTGCCCTTGCGTGTGGATTGGACTATCGACTGTCCCCCCAGGATTTATTATTGTTGGTGGTAACCTTGGTGGCTTATCTTCTTAGGGTCTTACACAAGGTGACTGTGAAGGGGCAAGTCTTCATGGTACCTGGAATCGACATTGGCCAAACTCACTCGGGTTCCTTGGAGGGTATACCCATGATTATGTGTGGGAGCTTGCATCAGCATGTAAGTCCGTTAATAAGGTCGTCAACGTAACTTTTCCACCCTAGCCCAACCCCTTCTCATCTCATTGTTGCGACGTTGGATTTCATCACCAACTAGTGACTTCAGAATTAGAAGGTCTTGTTTGCTTGGTTTTTCTTCCTAGATTTTAACTAGCGCATGATGTTTGACCATAGAATTTTCTTCGTAAGTTTTCAACTCTTTCACAATTGACCCTCCACATCGTTCACGTAGAATGCAAGGCTTACCCCTAGAAAATCTGGAAGGTTCTCAACCCTTTCCTACCGACTCACTGGAGGGATCTCCTCAACAGAGTGAAGTCCAAGACGTTACCACCCTACAAGTGGAAAGAACTGACTCTCTAGAACGGTTCCAAATTACCAATTCTCGAGAGGACTTTCGACTTCATCCTGACTCCGAGAGACGTATTATGCGAGTGAATTCTTCTGGAGACTTGGTTGTTCTGTCTTCTGGATCACCGATTGGACCTTTCCTTGGACCTGAGGGTCAAGATCCTTTTTGGACTACTGACATTTTTAGATGGGATCTCTTTGGCTCAGGAGTAGGTGTTGATATCACCATCTCACCTGCGCTACCCGAAACATCTGATCCAGACATAGTACCTTTTACTACTGCTTATTATTTTCCTGGTACAGAAGCTCCATGAGCTGACCACATATTGAATCTCCCTTTACAAATGGTCCATTACACAGATACTATGAGTCTTTACACTGGGATTACCATGGCTAGCCAAGCTCCCATTGGCACACCACTTTCGCCCAGAGTCACCCCGACACTTCCACCCGGATATCGTGCATTGAATGCCTCTATTTCCGCTTCTACGCAAATCACATCTGGAACTCCTGGTGGTCCCACTCCTTCTAGGTACTCTCCTCCTGGTTTCATTCCAAAACTTCCTCTGCCTCCTTTCAGAGGACCTCTTGCATCCTTTATCAGAGGCACTAATCCTAGTGGCACCATTCTGTCATTCACACCAAATTACCAGATTCATGTTGGTGAACAATTTCACCAAGGAGGCCCAACTCAACCCCCCCTTGCAAGACAAATCCCAATCAGAACACAACCCCCAATTGGAGGGAAACCCCCACCGACCCCACCCTATAGAAAAAACATACCTCCATATTTGGCCCAGTATTGGAATCATCTTATACAACATAACCCTCATCTGACTCGGGGGCAACAACTCTCGGCTAGCTACATCATACCCCCTAGTACAAACCAACCCTATCTAGGTACGTCTAATCCTATTTGGGGCTGGAATGCTCAACCCCACGCCCCCATTCAAGGGTACAACCCTATGAGTTACTTTCCTCCACAACCACTACCGAATCTACCCAGATCTTCGCATTATATGCAAACTGCTTACAGTTCCACTAGTTTGCTGATGGGACTCCCTCCGCAAAGTCAATAGTACCCGCATGTGAATAGATAGTTACCTTTCTTAGCCACCCTGGGCCTCCTGGATCTGTAGAGGATTTTAAAATGATATGATCTGTCACTCTCCTCAATGGCCCGCTATACCGGCCAAACTACCATCTGACATCCCTAAATTCGATGGCAAACCGGGAGAGGACCCAAACAATCACGTAATGACTTTTCACCTTTGGTTCTCATCCAACTCCTTAATGGATGACTCTATTCATTTATGCCTTTTTCATCGAACCCTCATGGGTTTTTCCACGAGGTTTCTTCACTGACTTCAACACCCTCGCTATATCTTTCCTCACCCACTACCAGTTACCGATCCACTATGAAACAAGGACCAAGATTTTGAGTTATTTAAAACAAACCAAAGACACTCATATCTCTGATCACATTCATGAATGGCGACAGAGACGTTGTCTCATCAAACTCGAACTTCCTGATTAGTTGCTAGAAGAGTGGTTCATGAAATCATTTGTGAATGACATCGGGCATGACATCGCCATGGGTGGATTTTTCAGAGAAGAACAAGCCATTAGTCGTGCTCAATACCTTGACCTCGTTTACTCACAAATGGGTACTCTTTACGACTTACTCCCTGATGTGCCTCATCCTTCTACTTCTTCCACTTTAACTACTCTTGCTGCTTCTCATGCAACTGACAGAGTGATTGGCATTTTCCACACCCAACCTCATTCTGTCCAAACCTCTAACAACAACCCCAAACCCATTTCTTCTAATGTTCAAAATTCTCTGTCTCCTACCCCTCCCACTGAAAAAACTTCTGAGGTAAATGTTGTTCAATCTACCCTCGCCGGTAAAAAAAAATCCAGAAAGGGAAAGGGTAAGAATAAGGAGGACAAAAATAATTTGCAAGCAGAGAGAACCAAAACACCACCTGTTGATGATAGGGATAAGCGCAAACCCCTATACCCTTGTATTATTTTTGGTGATGATCACTACACTAAGGATTGTCCATGACGAGCCGAGGTTACTAAGTTCCTTCTAGGGACCACGAAACCACCCACTCCATCCATATTGTCACAACCCTTCCCTTCTCAACAACAGGCCCAATTGGTCATTTACGACCAGCCCTCCCCCTCCAATACATCCTATGTCTTAATGTGTACAGGAGATTCAAAGCAAAAAGACATCACACTTACCACTCGATCCAAAGATTATGCTTCCTCCAAAGAGACGGTTGATGCTATACCTCCTTCATTGGTCCAACCATCTCCTGCGACTCCACCTACAAACGGTCCTCTTCATCTTGAATGACCGAGCCTCGACATAGTCCTTTTCCCTCCTCCAAAGGGCGTTGTTTGAAAATTGGCTTTCAATCCTCATGTTCATGCTACCCAGAACTATAGTATTGTCGAAGATCTGGCCCAAGCATGATCCGCGATGTCAGCGCTCTAAGTCGTTCAAAGTTGTCCTATACAACGGAAGGAACTGTTGAAAGCTATCGGTGGAATCGACCCTACAGATATGAATTTAATAATTTTTGACTTGGAAGATCACATTCCAAGGTTACCTCCACAACTCACATTCCAAATACAAGTTATTGTCTCTGACAAAAACATTTGTAGAACTGTTATCGACGAGGGTGCCTCGACGTGTGTCATGTCTATTACTTGCTGGAAAGCCATCGACTCTCCTCCTTTGACTGAATCCCACAACACACTAAAATCCTTTAATTGATTCAATTTTAATCCTTACGGTGTCTTCCCTTCATTGTCGATTACGTTAGAAGGAAAAATGGTCCAAGTTGAAGTGGAAGTCTTTGACGCTCCTCTCGATTACAACCTTCTACTTGGTTGTAGTTGGATCGATTCCATGCATGTAGTTGTGTCGAACCTTTTCCGTGTCGTGTGTTTCCCTCATCAAGGAAAGTTCATTACCTTCGACCAATTAGCCTTCTTTAACTCGGATGCATGGACCGGCAACATGGCATTCATTTCCAAACCCCCCTCGGATATGAGAACGTCGGTGTGGGTCTTCTTAAAGACTCCTCGTTAATGGGTACCTTCCCCATCCCACCACCCGATGTTTCACATCCTTCTGTCGCTTCAATCAACATGATCTCCACCTCTATTCATGGAACCCCTACATCTCACGACCCATGGATGGTACCCAACCCCGACAATCATCTTCATTATGGCGACAAAATGCCTTTGAGTCCGGTCGAATCCACCTATCAGGCCATTCAATCGACAACTCCTTCTACTCCCTCTCTTGGTGATTTACCTCCAGATCCTTTCCAAGTCATTTTTCCCATGGATGAGATCATTATGTCTCTTATGGAAGACACCCCCTGGGACGATGGACATCATCGTTCCATCCTCTTCCTGGAACAACACACCATCGAGAGCTACCAACGGATAATGACCCCATCGATCGTTGTCATTATTTCTACCATTCCCGAGCCTACACACAATATGTTTTCCAAAGGGAACTTAAGTAATATATCACCCACCATCCCTCTCGACATATCCATAAAACCTGGGATTGTCGAAAATGTGCATATCGGAGCTTCGTGTTCCCCTGAAGAAATCATCATCTACCAGTCCCTTCTAAACGAATTCCGTGACGTCTTCACCTGGAGCTATGAAGAAATGTCGGGTATTGACTCCGACATTGTGATACATGAGATCAAGACATACCTAGATGTTAAACCCATCCGGCAATGCCTTCGTCCGGTCCACCCATGTAAAGCGGCCGCTATCAAGCTTGAAGTCGAGAAACATCTCAAAGCCGACTTTATTTACCCGGTGGCTCTCACTGACTGGGTTTCCAATCTCGTCCCGATCAAAAAGAAACAAGGCACAATCCGCGTGTGCGTTGATTATAGGGATATTAACAAAGCATGTTCTAAAGAAAAATTTCCTACCCCCTTCGCCGACCAGATTGTCGACGATTGTGCCGGAAGTGAAATCTTCTCTCTGATGGATAATTTCTCCTTATATAATCAAATCAATATTGTTCCCGAGGATCAACAAAAAACTGCTTTTATTTGTCCTTGGGGCACTTTTGCCTATCAGAAACTTCCTTTTGGTCTAAAAAACACTGGTGCAACCTTTCAGCGTGCTATGTCTTATGCATTCCATGATATCAAACACATTGTGTAGCCATATCTCGATGACTTACCCGCTCATTCCATGCTCCATGTCGATCATCCAATACACCTCCGAGCCATTTTTCTCCGATGTCGGTTTTACCATATATGCTTGAATACTCACAAATGCGTTTTCTGGGTAGAATCCAACCAACTTCTAGGCTTTATTGTTTCATGTCAAGGGATTAGGGTATATCCTTTGAAGGTTGACGTGATTCTCAATCTCCCTCCTCCTTCTTCGCTTCTCCAGTTACAAAGTTTGCAAGGGAAAACAAACTTTCTTCGTCGTTTCATCCTGAACTATGTCGAGCTAACTCTTGGATTTACACGACTACTCAAAAAGGGGTCCGAGTTCGTATGGGATACCATCACCAAAAAATCTTTCGAAGCTTTGAAATTGTCCCTAACACGTACTCCGCTTCTCTTCCCACTGGATTACAACCGTGATTATTTCCTCTACCTCACTGCCTCGGATTACACCATTGCTATGGTTCTCGTCTAGGAGGATGATTCTCATGACAAACATGTCATCTATTACTTGAGTCGAAGTCTAACGCCTACCGAAATCAAGTATTTACATGTCGAAAAACTGGCCTTGGCAGCAGGGATGATTTTAAGGATGAAAATTTATTTTAAAATGTAGAAACCTTGGCGAATCTTACTAATCCTTCATATGCCAACTATAAATGTTTGACGATATTTTTGTAAAAATATTCAAATTTCTAAGGATTTTATATKKTTTTTCTAAATTTTTGGCGATTTTTAGGGTAAAATAAATTTATCCTATAGAATTTGGGCGAATCATTTTTAAAATCACGAATCACATTTTTGGAAAAACCATAGAAAATTAGCCCATGAGCGAAATTTAGCCCCTAAAATCATCCATGCTTGGAAACCGTCCAAGCAGTTCAATGTTTCCGGCACTATATCCTCTCTCACAAGACTACAATAATTTCTAACTGCAACCCTATGCAGCACATTCTCACACGTCAGCTGCCAGGGGGAAAATAATCCAAATGGATCGTGATACTCCAGGAGTTTGACTTAGAATTCGAATGCGCTAAGTCCAAGAAATCCTTAGTGTTTTCCAAATTGATATGTGACTTTCCCTACTCTGAGATGAAAAATGTAGCAACCGATTCATTACCTGATGAATCCCTTTTCCTGATTAGTTTCGATGATCTTTGGTACAGAGATATCTTCATATATCTCCAAAACTAGACTTTCTGGCCCAATTTGTCTAGTACTGACCGCCATCGAATACGCTACCAAGCCCGTCAGTATATTATCCTCGGTGATACTCTTTATCATCGTGGGATTGACTCATTTTTTCGATGTTGTCTCACGTTTGACGAAGCCAATAAATCCCTAAATGACTTCCATTCTAGAGCCTCTGGTGGTCATATGTCTGGGTATGCTACTGCCCATAAGATCTTACGAGCTAGGTATTTTTGGCCCTCTTTATTTAACGATTATATAATTGTCGTCCAAAAATGCCATGATTTCTAGACCTACAACCATAAAATATGATCACATCCCTCTCCTCTTCACCCTGTCATCTCCATTGGTCCTTTTGTGAAATGGGGTATCGATTTCATGACATGTCACCCTCACTCAGTCGGGGGGCATGGTTACATTATTGTAGCCGTAGATTACTTTACGAAACGGGCCAAAGCGATGCCAACATTCGACGATAACACACAACTGCCCGGGCCACCCTACGAAGCAGTTGACTAATAGACTATGACACGCCCGCAGTATGGCGCTGATAACGATGAGCCGAAGTGATGCCAACAATTCAACATTCGTGTGTTATAGCCAGTTGTGTGTTCCTCAGGCTGTCGTTACTGATCACGGTAGCCACTTTAGAAACTTCATGATGTCTGAACTCACTGAAAAGTTGGGCCTTCTCCATGAAAACTTAACACCCTATTACCCACAAGCCAACGAACAAGTTGAAGCAATAAACAAGGTCCTCATTACCATGCTTTGGTGAATGATAGGGATTCAAAAAACGAGTTGGCACATGATGTTGTTTTCAGCATTTTGGGCTTACCGGACATCCGTTAAGTCTTCTATCGGGTTTACACCATTCTGGTTAGTCTATGGTCTAGAAGCCATCATGTCGATTGAATGTGAGATACCCTCCCTAAAAATAGCCGTCGAACTCCTACCAAACACTTCTTCCGAAGAAGAACGTCTGTTGTATCTCATGCGATTAGACGAAACTCATTGCGACGCCACCCTAGTCATAGCAACCTAGAAGAAACACGTCAAAGCCCAATATGAAAAACATGTCAAGCCTCACGTTTTCTCTGAAGGTGATATGGTTCTCCTTTACGAACAAGATTGGGATATGATAGGAGATGGAAAATTTAAAGCTATGTGGTGAGGTCCTTATATCTTTAGATGAGTTTTGGAGAAAGGAGCTTACAAGTTAGTAGATTACGACGATATCCCTTTCAGTGAACCCATAAATGGGTTGTACTTAAAGAAGTACTATGCCTAAGATCACTTGTGCATGAGTACTTGTATTTTATTGTATCATACTTCTTGTGTGTTATTGTAGTATGCTTTTTCGTTATCTGGTCTCTACCCTTATGTTATGTTGTGTTTGGTTTCCAGATGTCGGAGTCTTCACTACCCCACATTGGCTTTGTTGATAGTGCTAGCCGCAGTACTAAGAACCTTTCTTCTGCTGCTTGGGAAATTTACTCCCCTACAAACAAACTTATCACTCTACGAGGTGTGTGTCTCGGCCATGCGAAAATAATATTGCAGAGTATAGTGCATTTTTGAATTGTTGATTGATGTTATTTCGCTCGGTATCCATCACTTGGTTGTACAACTCGATTCCCATCTAGTAATAATACAGTTAAGTAATGTCTAGGCTAGTCGAAGTCCTACTTTATTACGGGTATATTTACAAATTCGCCTCTTGGAACGTTATTTTGATTATATTCAGTATCAACACATTCCTAGATGTCTAAATACATTAACTGATGCATTAGCTAACTATGTATTAGACATACATTTGGACCATTTATAATCCAATCACATCACATGTATCACACAACACAAGATAAGCCAGTAGAAGCCGTATATATGTATATCATGATCAAAAGTTTTTTACAAAAAATTTATGTCCAAGGACCAAAATCTCAAAATGTGAAGCTCATAGCTTCTACAAAATAGCATCATGGGTGATGCTCACGATAACACATATTTTCCCGGGCCACCCTACGAAGCAGTCGACTAATAGACTACGACATGCCCACAGTATGGCGCTGATAACACCGAGGGATCTCCCCGATAGTCATGTCTGGAATGTCATCAATCAACCCCTCCAAGTTTTGCTCCACTACCTCATAGTATTTAGCATCCCATCATGCCACTAGAGCCACCTCTCCTCATCGTTGAATAGGAGACATGCCTGGAGGTTGATATGGCCCCACATTTGTGTCATCAAAAAGAGATTTTTAATCAGTTCTTGGACAAACATAAAAACATTTTATATGATAAAAATTAAAAAAACATTTAAAAGAACAAAATTTGTACTTCTTACCTAGGTCACCTCATTGAGCATCCTCAGGTAGGGCTAGATTCAGATCCCCTCGGAAGTCCAATCCGGTGTAGGTGTAGTCATCAACCATCAACATCTGTGGCTGTAACTAGTCAAAGATTGAATCATTGTATTTGATGATAGGCCCAGCTATGTGTTGGGCCATGAGGTTGCACCACCTTAGTATCCTCGGATCCTCTGGGGTCGGTAAATCCAACTCAACCTATAATCTCAGCAATGGAACCCTCTCAAGAAAGAAGGACACCAAAAGTGATCTGTACCCGAACTGCTTCAGGTCACCCTTCCTGCATTTCGTCAATTGCCTCTTCATACTGCAGAGAACTACATCCAACCAGTTGAAGAATTGTGGATTTGTGCACTCTATGGTGTATTGGAAGTAGCTCTGGAGAGCCATGTATGGAGATGCGCTCTCATACATGCATGCTATAGTGAACAAGATGGTTCGTAGAGTCAAATCTTGGACCCCCCAAATAGCCACCTTGCCTTTGCTTCTTTCTGCCTCTGGGACATAGTACTGGTGACAATAATCACTCATAGGTATTCCACCACCTCGGCTACCGGTCAAGCTAGAATTGTATCCACACCGTGATAACCCTATCAGGAAGTAGATGTCCTCGATATCTAGGGTCAAGGTGTGAACGCCCACGTGAAACAACTACTGGTCCACGTCCTACATATGAACCATGTACTCCAACAACCTGATTTGGGCCCTCATGCCCAGAATCCGGAAGAATTTCAAGATCCCACAGTCTCGGAGGGCGGAAACGGTGCACAGGTCATTCCCAACAATGGCATCCTCCTCCTCATGTTCTCTTTCTCACCACTCTAGCATCGTGACGGTCAAATGCCTGCATAACAACCATAAGATAAGAGTCAACAACTCTTTTCAAACCTTGGCATATTTTTTATTGAGCAAAAATCAAGTTGAAATTTCATTTTTCGGTTCTCATAGGTGCCCCTTTAGCATAGTGCGAGATTCTCGCAGGTGCCCTTAAGGCCGCCTATGAGAATCATGCATTCTCACACGTCCCATATGAATAGACTGCAAGAATGCTCGGGCGCAAGTTTTGGCCCTAAAACAAACCCAAAACCTTGAAAATTGCCAATGAAAAAAAAAACTAAACCATGGAAAAGGTAGAATATCAAGAGCCTACCTTGTTGACGGAGATGGTTCACCAAATGGTCGCCTATGCCTCCCACAGTCGAGCAATGAAATTTGAGGTAAAAAGAGTTGTTTTGGGCAAAGTTCTTGGCAAAATCACAATGAATATGGTAAAAGCCCTTTTTACCCACATTTATTTACTTTTTACCATTTTTGTTGATTTTTATATTGTTTTGTCCATCAAACCTAATACCTAATAGCCCTATGAGTGTGACTTTTTGCATATATAATGACTTTGAAGTTCACACAAAGGAGTACAAATGTTTTCTCTTTTTTCATCGCATGCACAACTATTTTTTATGGTTGTTAGACAAAACCTCCAGCTTAGTCTTTGTTCGTTCTTGTGATCGAAAATACATGAGAACGTAATCGAGCACACTTTTATCACTTTTTTGAGCTCATAAAGGTTATACGAAAAAGGAACCCCCTGGAGTTCTCTTTAAGCTCTTTTCAGACTCTCTAAACATGAAAAGATTGTTGAGCGATCTTGTTCTTTTCATGCTCGTTAAAGTATTTGAAGAAAACGTCTGTTGAGCGATAATTTATCTTTTTTTCGGTCTCATCAGAATACTTTACGAAAAAGGAACTGAGAGAGTTCTCTTTTAAGTGTTTTTCCAGACTCTATAATCATGAAAAACCTTTGAGTTTTCTATCTTTGGACTCGTTAACAAAACATCGAAAGACCCGTAATGGGACTGAGCCACTCCTTCCTAGGGTTCATTAAACATACTCCAAGGGACTCATACAAAGGATGAGCTTACATCAACAAGCATATGTTATCCTCCTCAAGCTTGTGTAAAAATAAAGAGGTACTCGCCAGAAATGGTGGGGGAAATTTTGAGAAAGGGATGTGTTTTCGTATTCATGTTTTTGGCAGTAAGTGTCGCTCTTGAACATGACACCCCTTATTCATTATTTGAAGCCGGTTTGGGAAATCCATTTGTCTCTCATTTGAATTTCTACAAGGTCATATCCTGAGTCATCTCTGAGTTAGTGTTGCCAAGTCCTTGGTCGTGTCGTTCATATGTTCAAGAGAAGTTCATCCAAAACCTCTATTGAGTCGACCATCTGCAGTTGTCCATTATTACCAAGTCATCCTTCCCTGTGTCCATTTCAATCCATATTCATACTCTATTTCACCTTCAAAATCTATTACTTATTTCATGTCATTGATGGGGGATACATCAAGGCCCTCCTGTGACGAGTCTTGTTCCATCGACTCCAACTCATTATCCAGAAACAAGACTTAGAAATTATTTGGTACCTTGGAACTTCTATGCCTCATTGGTAGGTTTCCTCACTTTCAATAGTGGGTTTTCATCATTGACCCCTGATCGGGAGATTCCATTGAATGTTCGACCTCAACTCATTTATTCACATTTGGTGGATTGTACTAGTGTACCTTGGGAGTCATTGACATTAATGGTGATTTCCCTCGCACTTGTTAACAGTTTCATCAATGACCGGTAATCAAGTGGTTTCTACCATGTTCGACTTCAACACATGTAATCACATGGCTAGATTTGTACTTTCAGGTGAYGGGATTGAAGACCCTGGGTCTCATCTTTTTTATTCGGGCTGCAATGGAATATGTATGATTTGTTGACACATAGATCCACTTTGTATGTCATGTGGCTATGTCATCTTAATTTGAGTCTTCTCGCATAGATCCACAGTGTATTCCTGGTGGCTATGCAGTATTTTTGACAGCATGGATCCACGATGTATGATTGGTGGCCATGACCTATGTTCATTATGTCATCCATTTGTGATCTGAGTATGGGAATGCCTACCTCAGAACTGGTATTATATTTTGCAGATGCTTGGTTGTTTGTAGGTTTCCAATTAGGTGCGCTCCTGGTTTCTGAGACACACACAGTTTACAAAGTATTTCAGTTGTCACATATTTCAGCCTCATACTTTGGGGGGCATTCTGTTACACATGATTTTGGTCACTCTGGTGATGTCTTAACAATGGTGTATTCAGGCTCCCAACAAGGACTTTTTGCCTGAGAAAAGTGGCTCCTGCCTCCTTCCAAAAAGTATATTTTTAAAGTGAGTTTGCAGGCTGCCTATGGCCTAGGGTGTGAGAATCTCTCATTCTCTTAGGCTACCCACACTTAGGGTGCGAACTTCTCGTAGTTTTCTCCATACACAGGGTGCGAACCTATTCTTAAGCTTGGAAAGGAGAAGAGGTCTCGACGGTTCTAGAGGGGAATCTTCTAGAAAATGAGTTGGCATTCGTATGGTTTTCATTTTACTGACTTCTCAGATTTGATGAGATCATCCTCATCCATGTAACCATCTCTTTGTCTCCTATATATTGAAAGGTTTCTCATGGAAAAGGTTAAGCAATATTGAATGAAGAATTGGTGAAAGAATTATGTGAAGAACCATGCTCAGACAGAAGCTTGAAGACTCTAGTTGGTCTATCAAGAGAATTTGATCTTCTTCATGCAAGTACAGAGCAGGTGTGTGTGTTGGAACCAAGGGTCACTAAAATAAAGCTTGCAACATCAAGGTGATCAGGTTGTATCTTCTACTTTCAATTAATATGATACTGCAACATGTCCCTTTCCCATAAAGTCACTCTTACTTTATTGTGTAATTCCTTGATCATATGCATAAGTTGATGTTGAATACATTTTCCTATCTTCACTTTGGTTGGTTTGTGTTGTCTTGGACTTGACCTCACGAGAGTACCGGAGCGAAGAGGGAACAACAGAGACCTAAGGAAGTGATATAAAGGTATGTCACTTATTCCTTCCTATTAGTAGATTCAATGATTACAACTTAGGGAAAGAGTCGTGTCCTGTCCTGTTTTGTTCTAGATCCATGTGGATCTAGGGAGATTTGTTAGTGTCCGCACCTACCAATTAGTTCGATAACACAAGAGACATTTCTATTACAGTTTTTTGCTTAAATTGTCCACTAACCATTTATTGGTAGTGGAAA
Source organism: Picea engelmannii (assembly GCA_009831015.1). Lineage (NCBI taxonomy): Eukaryota > Viridiplantae > Streptophyta > Pinopsida > Pinales > Pinaceae > Picea > Picea engelmannii. The sequence continues at coordinate 230,156 of ML779065.1, read as the reverse complement.
AATCCCCTAGTGAATCTACAACTTCTTTTGCAAACTTAGGATCATATTGGTTTTTCCCATCATACACCAATCTTTGTCTTTTAGTGACTACTCCATCCTTTTGGTGAGATTCTCTTTTTACAATATATTTTTCGTTTCTTGATGAAAAATAAACTTGAGGGAGGCATCTCTTCAGGGAAGATAGGAGTAAGATCATCAACATGAATGAGCTCTGTTTTATTAGGATTTCCAAAACTGGTCTGTAAAGGGGTTAATGATGTAATATGAGACATAATTGTTGTGGAATGTTCCTGACCTATTGTATTTGGAGTGACGAAAAGAGTAGCTGGTGTTGAATGAGGAACAACTTGTCCCTGATTTAGGAAAGCTTCAAACTGAGCTAATGCTTGTCAATTAATCAGACCTGAAAGTGATTCTTTTTTTTCTTGAAATAACCCTTCTAAAATTTTTGGAACTTCTTCATGTTTGTGCTTAGTCAAGAAACTTGGCTCAGATCCCGTGGATTTAGATTCATGTGAAGAAGGCATGGGTTTTGACTCTCCATGCAATATCTTCGGTAAATTTTCTATGCTTTTGAAAGCTGAGGAAACCAACTTGTTGGTCATGAAACAAAGTCTGGAATATAATTTGAACTTCTTCATAAGACCTAACTCCCCTGAACATCTCGTCACAAGGAGAATCCTCATGGATGTATCACTTCATGTTGTATTGAGAAAAATGATTCTCCATTATCTTATGTGGATCATGTTTCTTGAATTTGATGTCAACTAGCTTGACATCTTATAGGGCTGCAACCTCGACTTTAGAATGACCAAAATCTAACAATGTGAACATACCAACTTTAATGGGGAAAGTTGGACATACCTTTTTCTGAGCTGCTTCCAATTCCTTGTTGATACCGTCTACTATTGTTTGGTATGCCACTTCTCTGCACACCATCCTATCAGGTAAAAATTGTGGAAGGGCATAAGGAGTAATGAAAGAACCAAATACTCTAATGTAGGAGAAATTCTCCTCAATAAACTAGTCTACAATTGTGCCTAAATTCCCCATAATATTTTCTGAAATCCTGGGCAGCGGAAGGCCATAGATAGCTATGTGAACATGTACCACTAAATTGTGACAAATTTCGTAAAATAAATCTTTAGCATTTTCCTTCCATAATTTGGAGTGGTAGAAATGTATTGGCTCAGAACTGGCAGGGGTCCAACTCCAGTTCATCAGAGGGAATGGGGACATGAAACAAATGGCATCCATAATATATGTTGACATGTGAAAAGGAGCAAGTTACCCTTTTGATTTTGATGATTGATACTCAACAATTTCCTTGGCCAAATTATCAGATGGCATTTTAGCCCAATTGAAGGTATAACCCTTGACTACTTCATTCATTATGGATACCCACTCAATTGAGAAATGTGCAGGGATCATTTTCCCAAACAGACGACAAAGAATCAAAACTATATATAACATATGAGCATCTGAGGACGTCATGAAATACATACTGTTAGCACCAGAAGTCACCTCTGGATTGTGGCAGAGGTAAGCCCAATACCCATCAGTTTGTATGTCACAATGAATAAATTTAAGGGTGGTATAATGGACACAGTATTAAGATTATATCGTTCTAACTCGGAAAAATGGGTTGGCACGCATAGGCAAGTGAGGTCTTGATCTAAATTCAGTCATTAAATTACAGTATGGTGGTGAGTAGGGGGAAGAATTTGAGGAGAATGAAATGGTATGCTATGGACATCCGATCTTCTAGCAGCCTAAGGAGGAAAAGCTTCAAACACAAGATCCTCTTGAATTCACAATTTCAAGAAACTAAAACCACTATGACAGTACTGCAATCAAACATACATTACAATATAGTCACAACGACCCGACTAGATCATCCATGTCTGAGCTCTTAGCATCAGAGGAAAAAGAGAACACAAGAAACTGGTTAAAATTTGTTGTAATGTCACCGTGATCAAACCTCCATAAAAAAAACACAACTACCCTCGACTGGATCCTCCATGCCCGAGTGTTTTAACACAACAGTTACACAAAGATGAAAGGAAACTGAATTTCATTTAACAAGAAGTCTCAAATACATATCATAAGCAGAGAACGAGAGACTTTGCTAAAAATTTACAAATCAAGAACTTAGCTCAACCATCGACACTTACAAAATACAAAACATGAGTATATATACTTAAAACTGCTAACGTCCCCCAGGGGAAAAATTGGACCCCTTCATTCAAATCTTTACATTTCTTCTCCTTCTGTCAGACTGCACAGGCTTTCCTTTTTCAGACACAAATCTAAGACAGTATGGGTTTTGCAGGAAAATTTCATGACAGGGTGACCTTGGGCTGAAAGCCCGCCTCCACGATTGATTCTTCCATGCTTCCTATTTATGGTTTAAATGAGGTTTCAACCACCTTCTTCAGCTCAATTAACTTCTCTTAATGGGATTGGGATGAGCCTAGACGTCAATGAATTCTATTAGGTGACGCTCCTGACTTGTTGAGTTAAACTTGGCACCTTGAAACCATGTTTCCTTCCTCTGCTATTAATACAAATGTTCTCGACCCCTTTGGCTTGTCTCTTTTCAACCACCCCATGTGAATAAAGGTTGTGACCTCACGCTTGTCCCACATGATGTCTCAGGGTTTCTCATTTCATGAGTTTTCACACCATCTTGGCTTCAATGTCGCGATGCCTGAAATTGCGAAACGGTCGCGAAGATCGACGGTCAGACTCGCTTCAAAATGGAGGACCACGATTGTTCCCTTGACAATATGAAATACCAACTATGCGATGAGTGCTAGCCCCTTTTCTCAGTCCTACTTCCTTTGTGATCGGGCGCTAGGACCGTGGGACCAATTTCTAGGAGCTTTCGTGATTTTGTGTTTTGGGAGAAAGAGATGTTGCTCCTGGGAAACTTCTGATTCCCGAAATCATGAAATTGAGATTTTGAATTTCTGGGCTTCTGGCTATGGGTGCACTTGGTGACGAGAAACCCAAACTCCCGATTCTTGAAATCACTGATGTCAAATCAACAACCCTCTGCTTCTCACAAATGGATGGCCTAGATCTTCCCCTTCGCGAATCAGGATTTCACGATCCTTGATGCATAATATATCAACATTTGAAATCCTGATTCTCGCGCTCGCTTGATTCCATATAAGACCACTCTCAGTGTTGCAGCTTGCAATAATGAAGACTTGGACAACACGAACAGGACGTGGAAAAAAAAAACAAAGACTCGGTAATAGAGGCAAAAATAACAGTAATCAGACATAGGGGGAACACAAAATCTCGGGGCCAATATGTCTCAGGAAAACTTCAACAAGGAAAACCAGTCAACATAAGGATGAAAGAAAACAAAAAAGGAAAATACACGCTAGGAGGAGAAATCTATGATCAGATCTGCACAAAAGGGGGAAAAAGATAGGAAAAAATCACAGACCTAGGCCAAAATCACCATCCACCATAACATGACAAGCTTGATCACTAACATTTGTCTCCACGGGGGATGGCATGCTCCCTGCGAGATGCCAAGAACACGTAGCGTTAGTGCCTTTCTTTGGGTTGTGGAGTCTCCTATTTAAAACAAGAATAAACATAAAACATGAATGATATTTACAATGGTGGGATGTCGACTGCGACTTTTAAACAAAAAACCTTTTCAATAATTTCCCATTTACAGGGCCAGCAAAAAATTCACCACCCTCTAGATTCTGCAATCTATAAGTATTAGTGGGAAATGACTCAGAAATATTGAAGTTCTTGATCCAAAGGGCCTCAAATTTACCATGCTTTACCTTGTCTTGTTTGTGTGCATCCCATTTGAGCACTAGCTCTCCCAGCCAAAAATCCTCTTTTATGCTCTCCTTGTCAAAGGCTTGCTTGATTTTCTAATGACGGTCATGTGCTATGTCCATCACTTACTCTCTCGTTTGTTGTACTTATACTAGCTGATGAATCCTCCTGATCATATCATCGGGCTCTTCCTGACAATCTTGGAAGAACTTTGCTACTGGAAATGCGAGCTGAGAGGGAAAAATTGCTTCAGTCCCATATACAAGTTGGAAAGGAGAGATGCCCAAGGACTGTTTAGCTGTCACTCTATCAACCCACAAAGAAAATTTGAGCTTTGAATCCCATGCTTTCTTGTTATCCTCTAACAGTCTTTTGATGATTTTGATGAGGCTTTTGTTAGAGGACTTTTCTAATCCATTGCCTTGCGGATAGTAGGGGGTAGAGTAGATCAAAGCAATTTCGAACTGCTCACAGAATCATATCAATGGTTCAGCTTTGAAATATGCAGTGTTATCGGTGACAATTTTGCTTGGACAGCCAAACCTTGCTATGATATTTGCAGGAAGATGATGATTACCTTGTGGGACACGCTCCTTATGGGGATAGCTTCTATCCACTTGGTAATATAATATGTGGCTATCAAGATCCATCTATGTTGACCATTGGATGCAGGGTGAATCTCCCCAATGAAGTCTAGGCCCCACTACTGGAAGGGCCCTTAAGCAATCACAAGTTTCAATTGAAGGGGCTTTAGCTGCTTCTTTCCTGAGAATATATGACATTTAGCAGAGGCTCTAACTTTTGTGCAAACATCAGTGAACAAAGTGGGCCAGAAATAACTAGCCCTGAGAATATTATGAGCCACTGTTTTCCAGAAGTGATGCCCCCCACACGAACTATCATGAAAGTTTGACATAATCCTTTGTGCTTCGTGTGGGTATAAACATCTCATAAGTACCCCCAGTGGGTCTTTCCAATATAAAAGTTTACCAACAAGGCAACATTTAATGGCTTTGAGATTTAAATCTCTTTCTTTGTTCCTTTGCATGCCATCGGGGGACCTGCTGATTTTCTAATCATTTGTTGATGAAGCTTACCCCCAAGGATTTGTAATTAGATTCGACCAGTAGTCTGGCTAAACCTTGAACTTTAATCAATTTGGTGGCCTTTATCTCTAGGTCAAATTCAAGGATTTTGTCAATCCATCGGCTCCTCCTTCCATCTATGTCTGACTGAATGAGAATTTCCTTCACAGCAGTTGAAGGGACATATGCACTGAATTTTGATTGCAGGACATAGACTCTGAAAGCCTTGAGAGATTTAACCAAAGCATAGGCCTGCTTTCCATCATGTCATATTTTACCTCAACATCTCTCAATGCCCGACTAAAAAAGGAGATGGGCTGCTCCAACCCTTCAACATTCCTCTGTAACATAATAGTCGCTACAGTGTCAAATGAAACAAATGAGAAAACAAATAAATCCTTTGAGTAATCGAGAGTGATAAGCATGGGTGCCTCAGTCAAGGCCTTATTTATCAGATCAAAGGAATTTCTAGACTCAATAGTCCATTTAACTTCATTTCCTTTCCTCAACATGGTTGTTATAAGCTTTGCCATCTCAACAAAATTGGAAACGAACATCCTTAGAAAATTATTTTTTCCCAGGAAATATTGGACTTCTTTATTAGATCTTGGGAGTGGAAAGGTTTGAATTTCTTCAACTCAGTTGGGATCAATCTTGACTCCTTCGACTGATACTATGTGTCCCAACAACTTTCCCTCCTTCATGGAAAACAAAGATTTTTTGGGATTTAAGGAGAGACCAAACTTTCTTCATTTGAGGAACATCCTTCTCAAATGATCATAGTGCTATATGTCAGCCCTGGAGAAAAATTTAATGTAATCCATATAAATGACCACTAACTTGTCCCTTTCTCCAATGAAATCTATATCCATGGCTCGCTGAAAGGTCGCCCCTGTGATCATCAATCCAAAGGGCATTTTGGCATACATAAACATACCCCAAGGAGTGGTGAAGGCCATTTTTTATCTGTCCTCAGGCAGGACCGAGATCTGATTGTAGCCTGAAAATCCATCAATCATGGATATCCTTAATGCGCTAGTTACCCTTTGTAATATGTGTTCCATTTTCGGCAAGGGGTAATTGTCTTTCTTTGAGCTCCTGTTTAGGTTTCTGAAATCAGCACAAAGTTTGATTTCCCTACTCTTCTTCCTTACCGGGACTAGGTTGGCCACCCACTCTGAATATATCAAGGGTATAATGATTTGGTCATCTAGTAGCTTCTTTACCTCTCTTTCCATTATAGGTAACAACATAGGGTTTATCTGTCTTAATTTATGCCTAAATGGTTTGGCCTCCTCTTTCAGTGGAATCTTATGCTCAATGATAGTTGTGGCATATGTTCTGAGGTCTTCATAGGTCTAATAAAAAACACCAGCAAATTCCTTTAATAACTCATCATACTCGGCCCTTTGATTTCTTGTCAAGCTACTTGACAATTTGACAAACTTTGGCTCCTTCTCAATGCCAATGTTACACTTAGCCGCACCAACATCACCATTTGAGATTTTACCCTTCGCTGCCACATAATTTTTGTCAAATAATCTTTCCAAAGGAACCAGTCCTTTTGGAATGTGATTGTTGGGCAAGTGAACAATATGATGGTCAACAATTCTATTCAGAAACGCACCAGTATGAGGATTTTTTTCGAGATCAGGATCTTAATCAATATGTAATGTTGAAAACTCATCAACAGTCTCCAGGAATCTTTTGATTTCAAGATCATCTTCAAACACTTTCCAATGCTTGACATTGTCAGGTATAGAGGGTCTATATCTCACTTCTACATCATACCTGAGTTTATGTGGTAGAGGAAATCTAAAATTTCTTACTGAAACAACCCGAGAATCATCCATAGTGTTTTCACCTCTTGAAATAAATGATATGTTGAAAGCTAGGAAAAAACTGTCAATGAGGTCCCATACTTCATTTCTATAACTCCTAAGCCGAGGGTGTTTGGCCTGATAAATGTTTCTGATCTGCAAGATAATCAGTTCAGCATTTCTAAACACAGATACATCTTCAATCTCCATGTCCTTTGCAACCCTTAAGCCCAAAACAAGAGCTTCATACTCTGCCACATTATTGGTAGCTTCAAATTCTAACTTGTACAACAAAGATGTGGTTTCCTGAGCAGGGGAAACAAAAACTACCCCAGCACTAGAACCTTCTTTAGAAGAAGCTCCATCAAAGAACATTTTCCAAACAGAGGTAATTGGAGGAGAATATTCACAGAGAGTAATAGGTTTTCTTATTTCAAGAGGGGGCTCAGGAGCGTTAGTGAGCTGCAACAAACTGGAATCCAAATCAATATCAAAGGAAAATATAGGATGATTGGTAGGATCGGCTTCATCACTGATAATGTAGGCCAATTGATTTTCTTTGTACTGTCTCCTATGCTACCCTCCAAAGACTGGAATGGTAGCATATGTGAGGTCCATATGAAAGGTTCCCCCAAGTCTTTTTATCGAAGATCTTGACAAAAACATGCCAAACTTGGGAGGAACATCAACCACCATGATATCCATGACTACACTTTTCATGGGCCGCTGAAACAAGGTTACCACTGGATATTTGATGATGCCAAGACATTGCACTCTCCTCGAGTCAAAAGAATACAAATCATGATAAGCCTTTGTGACTTCTAGTCCTAATTCTTCCATGAAAGTTTTGGGCATGAGTTTATGGGAAGCCCTTTAATCCATCAGACAATTGTGCAACACCTTGTCATGTATGTTCAGGGATGTGTAGAAGGGAGGGGATGAATCATCTTTGTCTTCTAACATAATACCTAATATGACTGCAGGATTTTTGTCTTGGAGGTTTATTGAGTCTGTGGAATGACAATGTGATTCGGGATGCAACAACTTAGAGAGGGACCTTTTGAAGTTTTCATGTTTGACTAGCTCTGCCAGGGGGACAAGGATTCTGATCTTCTAAATTTCATGTTCACGGATAAATGAGGAAGGGGGTTTCATAATTTCTCTCACCTATGGGACAGGGTCTTTGGCTATTGGTAAGGGATTATGATATTTTTTTTCCTTAATGGTATTTGTTGCATGCTTAGTAGGATTCTCTGCTCTCGGAGTTTGATCAGGGATGGCATACTCTTCTATTTTCCTCTTGGACTGGAGGTTGTATTTGCTGGGACTGGTATTGGCCTTTTTTCCCTTGCTTAGCTCATTTATTTGACTGTTCATGAGAGATTCCTCATATGAAAATTGAGTCAAATGGGGAAATGGGGAGGTGTATCTAATACAGTGAATTTCAGGGTCAAATTCCTCTTCTTCCCTTTCCTCATCAATAACAAGGTTATTTTGAAGGGGAGTCTGGATTTTCTGATCTCTTCTATCTTTGTCCCTCTCCTCCTTTGGAATAATCTAAGGAGCATTGTTATTCGACCTCCTAAAGTTTCCTCTGTTATCAGTGTTTGGGACATTCTTATAACCTTTCTTCCATTCAAATTTCATCTTCTCCATTTCTGCAGACAGGGACTTCACCATCTTGGCTAATTCATCTACTTGAGGGTAGGATGCAAAAGAACCAGAGGTTGAGGCCTCAGATCTTCCTCTTCCTCTATCTCTGTTGGCTTTGCTTCTAAGTCTATCAACTTCCAATACATTGGATTCTACTTCCAAGGCTGCATCTTGCATATGAGCTAGGGAAGTAGCTCTTCTTTCCCTAAGTAGGAGGTAGAAATCGAGGTCAAAAGAACTATGATAAGTGATTTTGGCAGAGGATTTTGTAGGATTTATCTCGGTAGGGATATTATTGTACATCTTGTTGAATCTTTTGGAGAAATTAGAAATAGATTCTCCCTCTCTTCTCTTCAGGGATCCAAACTCCGTGATATAATACATAAAAAAAAAATTATCCCCCCACCGCCTCAAGAAAACTTCATCTGAGGCTTCAATACTAGCAATAGATCCAGGGGTTAATCCCCTAAACCACTTGCTAACCTCACCGTGAAGGATTTGGACAAAGACTCTCATCCAGATGTCTTCATTTTCAATATTTAGATTGTTTGCATAGCTGTAGAAGGAAGCAAGGTGCTCTTTAGTAGTTATTCCTTCTTCTCTAGTGAACTTAGGCATATATTTTAGGTATTCCCCAACAGGGAGAGCATTCATTAGCTGAGGTAGAACTATAGGGGCATATCTTGTAGCCACTATGGAATCCATTCTTTTTCTAAGGGGATTAGCACCTGCCATAGGGATATGAGGTGGAGGAGAGTTAGGAGGATAAGGGGTTCAAACCGGGGAGACTGGGATTGAGCCTCTGGCAGGAAAGGGAAGCAGTAGAGGATTCGAAGAAAAGGCCAAAGGGCCTGAAGGAAAATAGGTTTCTCCATCTGTAGCAGCAAAAATAGGATGAGGAGTGGTAAATCTTGGGGTGGTAAAATCTTAAGATGCGGTGGGTCTAAACCACGATACAACTTCAGGAGAGAGAAAGTAGTGACAAGGGTTTCTTCCTCCAATCCCAGACCAAGAGGGGATAACTCAACAAGAACACTCCCAAAATTTAAAGTTCGGGAAACTCCAATAGAAGGTATAACAGGGGAATGAGAAGCATAAATTGGAGTTTCTAAAGAAGGACAGTGGAAATTATCAGAAATACCTGGTTCAACAGTAGAAGTACCTTCTCATAGGGCCTTTCCGTTTCTATCAATTTTCTCTGGGTTAGCTTAAGGTGTTGCTAAAGGCAGCTGTGGAGTAGACCTCGTGTGTCTACTTCTAGAATCCACAACTGAAACAATGGAGTCATCAGTGGATCTGCCTCAATGGAGTCACCACAGTAGAGTCGCTAGGTGCATAGTTGCAATCTTTAATGTACTAAGTTATGATGCACCTTTAGAACTAGTAGGAGTTTTTGTTCAATCCCATGGAAGATATTCAATTTTGTCCCTGGAAACAATGCCATAAATGTTAGCACCATAAGTCACCTCTGGATTGCAGCAGAGGTAAGCCTAGTACCCATTAGTTTGTATGTCACAATGAATAAATTTAGGGGTGGTCTAATGGAAACAGTCTCAAGATTATATCATTCTAAATCAAAAAATTGGGTTGGCATGCATAGGCAAGTGAGGTCTTGATCTAACTTCAGTCAGTAAATTGCAGTATGGTGGTCAGTAGGGGGAAGAATTTGAGGAGAATGAAATGGTCTACTGTGAACATACGATCTTCTAGTAGCCTAAGGAGGATAATATTCAAATACAAGATCCTCTTGAATTCACAATTTCAAGAAACTGAAACTGCTATGACAGTACTGCAATCAAACATACATTACAATACAATCACAGTGACCCAACTGGATCATCCATGCCTGATCTCTCAGCATCAGAGGAAAACGAGAACACAAGAAATTCGTTAAAACTGGTTGTAACGTCACCGTGATCAAACCTCCATCACAAAAACAAAACTACCCTCAAATGGATCCTCCATGCCCGAGTGTTTTAATGCAGTAGTTACACAAAGATGAAAGGAAACTGAAATTCATTAAACAAGAAGCCTCAAATACATATCATAACCAGAGAACTAGAGGCTTTGCTAAAACTTTACAAATCGGGAGCTTAGATCAACCATCGACACTTAGAAAATATAAAACATGAGTATATATACTTATAACTTCTAACCTCCCCCAGGGGCACAATTGGACCCCTGCATTCAAATATTTTCATTTATTCTCCTTCTGTCAGATTGCACAGGATTTCCTTTGTCAGACGCAAATCTAAGACAATATGGGTTTTGCAAGAAAATTTCATGACAGGGTGACCTTGGGTTGACAGCCTGCCTCCATGATTGGTGCTTCCATGCTTCCTATTTATGCTTGAAATGAGGTTTCAAACACCTTCTTCGGCTTCATTAACTTCCCTTATTGGGATCAGGATGAGCCTAGACATCCAAGAATGCTCTTAGGTGGTGCTTCAACTTGTTGAGTTAAACTTGGCACCTTGAAACCATGTTGCCTTCCTCTGATGTTAATACAAATTATCTCGACACCTTTGGCATGGCTCTTTTCAATTTCCCCATGTTACTGCAAGTCGTGACCTCACACTTGTCCCACATGATGTCTCGGGGTTTCTCATTTTAGTATTTTTCACCCCATCTTGGATTCAATATCGCGATGCCCAAAATCGCAAAACGGTCGCTGAGATTGGCGGTCAGAATCGCTTCAAAATGGACGAACACGATCGTTCCCTTGACAATATGAAATGCCGACTATATGATGAGCGCTATCCCCTTTTCTCAAACCTTCTTCCTTTGTGACCGGACGCTAGGATCGTGGGCCCAATTTCTGGGAGCTTTCACGATTTCGCATTTTGGGAGAAAGAGATGTTGCTCCTGGGAAACCTCCAATTTGTGAAATCATGAAAATGAGATTTCTCATTTCAGGGCTTTGGGCTATGGGTGCACTTGGCGACGAGAACCTTGAACTCCCGATTCTTGAAATTTCCGAAGTCAAATCAACAAACCTCTTCTTCTTACAAATAGACGACCTAGATCTTCCCCTTTCGCGAATTGGGATTTCGCGATCCTTGATGCATAATCTCTCAACATTTGAAATACCAATTCCCGCGCTCACTTGATTCCATATAAGAATTCTCTTAGTTTTGTGGCCTACAATAATGAAATCTTGGATGACACGGCTAGGACTTGGAGAAAAAACAAAGACTCGGTAATAGAGCCGAAAAGAGAAGTAATCGGCCATAGGGGGAACACAAAATCTCAACACCGATATCTCTTAGGCAAACTTCGACAATGAAAACTAGTCGACCAAAGGATGAAAGAAAACAACAAAGGAAAATATACTCTAGGAGGAGAAATCTATGATTGATTTTTCACAAAATGGGGGAAAAGACAGGAAAAATCACAGACCTAGGCCAAAATCACCATCCACCAGAACATGACAAGCTTGATCGCTAACATTTGGCTCCACGGGGAATGGCATGCTCCCTACAAGCTTCCAATAATACACAACTCCAGTGCCTTTCTTTGGGTTGTGGAGTCTCCTATTTAAAACAAGAATAAAAAAAAACAGGAACGATATTTACAATGGTGGGATGCAAATTGCGACTTTTAAACAAAAAAACTTTTCAAGAAGGGCCCATTTACAGGGCTAGCAAAAACTTCACCACCCTCTAGATTTTGCAACCTATAAGTATTATTGGGAAATGTCTCATAAATATTGAAGGTTCCGATCCAAAGGGCCTCAAATTTACCATGCTTTCCCTTGTCTTCATTGGGTGCATCCCATTTGAGCACTATCTCTCCCAACTGTAAATCCTCCTTTTTTCTCTCCCTGTCAAAGGCCTGCTTGATTTTCTGATGACGGTCATGTTCTATGTCAATCACTTGCTCTCTCATCTGCTGTACTTCTACCAGTTGATGAATCCTCTTGATCATATCATCAGGCTCTTCCTGACAGTCTTGGAAGAAATTTGCTACTGGTCATGCAAGATGAGAGGGAAAAAATTCTTCAGTCCCATATACAAGATGGAAAGGAAAGATGTTCGTGGAACGTTTAGCTGTCACTCTATCAGCCCACAAAGAAAATTTGAGCTTTGAATCCCATGCTTTCTTGTTTTCCTCTAACATTCTTTGATGATTTTGATGAGGCTTTTGTTAGAGGACTCTGCTAATCCATTGCCTTGCGGATAGTAGGGGGTAAAGTGGATCAACACAATTCCAAAATTCTCATAGAATCGGATCAATGGTTCAACTTTGAAAGATGCAGTGTTATCGGTGACAATTCTGCTCAGACAACCAAACCTTGCTATGATATCCTCCAGGAAGCTGATGATTACCTCGTGGGACACGCTCCTTGTGGGGATATCTTCTATCCACTTGGTAAAATAATCTGTGGCCATCAAGATCCATCTATGTTGACCACTGGATGCAGGATGAATCTCCCCAATCAAGTCTAGGCCCCACTACTGGAAGGGCCCTGAAGCAATCATAGGTTTCAATGGCAGGGGCTTTAACTACTGCTTTCCTGCAAATTTCTGACATTTAGCACAGGCTCTAAATTTTGTGCAAACATCAGTGAACATAGTGGGATAGAAATAACCAGCCTTGAGAATATTATGAGCCATCATTTTCCAGAAGTGATTCCCCCCATATGAACTATCATGAAAGGATGACATAATCATTTGTGATTTGTGTGGGTCTAAACATCTCAGAAGTACCCCCAAGGGGTCTTTCCAATATAATGTTTTACCAACAAGGAAATATTTAATGGCTTTGAGCTATAAAGTTCTTGCCTTGTTCCTTTGCATGCCATCGGGGGGCCGCAACTCTTGTAGAAAATATATGACATCCTTGTACCAAGGGAATCCTGCTAATGGGGGGTCTGCATGAGAATTTGTATCATATGGTTCAGCTGTTGGAAGATTGGTTGTTGTCATTGATGTCAACCCTAGTCATGGGTTTTGGACCGCAAGATTGATGAAGGTATTTGGACATGAAGGAAAATGCACATGCAGATACAACACCCATGGATGGATAGTATACATCATGTTGTTTCTGGTGGTATGTGGCATGTCATGTGGATCCTCATGGTTGAGGAGAAATGAATTTTTGAAGATGACAAAGTGAATTGAAGAAGGAAGTACAGGTAGGCCTTGAAGATAATTAAAGAAAAGAATTACAAAAAAAGAAAGTGTCAGGTCGGTCCTAATGTTAAAAGAAAGTGACATAAATGGTATAAATAAACATCATTATATATTCATTTTATACAAGTTGAATTTCAGAGGAAATAAGAAATAAAGAAGGTCGGATGTCAAGGGAGGATGAAGTCTTTTGGTGATGTGTTCTAAGGTATGTTATTTTCAGGTCATCTTACCATTTTTGCTATAAATATTTTTCTAGAACGATTCATATGGTTAAATCGCTATGGTGTTGAGAAGACATATCAATGTACCTCTGGTAAAAATTTCATCTCTTGATTCGCTATAATTATGGAGATACACTCTGTGGAAGATAGGGTTTGTGACCAGTCCCGAAGCTAGTCAATAAACAGGTGTTCCAAGTAAAAAAATCATAAACTTTTCATCGAGAATCTAAATGAAGTGAGAAAAATTTAATTGGAAAGAGAACAAACTGTAGTTTCTTGTGTGCAAGTTTCAGAATCGGATGTTAATTATTGAGCACGGTTCATTCTGTGCAAGTTCACTCTCCTGAATAGACCAGAATTGAATAAAGTCTACTATTCTTTCTATAAACTCTTTTTGGGGAGGATTCAAGGAGTGAAAATTGGAGGAGTTTCAGAGAATACATTGATTAATATTATCTACAGGATCAGAGTACTCCATGAATTGAAGAATTGTAGAAATTGAAGAAGTCTCAGAAAGAATTATCAGGTTCTATGTAATGATTGGTTGATGGTGATGATTTAATGTAAAGTTTTATTATCTCTCATATATTGTTGGGTGGAAGGAAGGGGCAAGGATGGAGAGTTCAACTCTCTCTTGATATTGGAGGATTATATCTTCCTCTTGGAGGTTTATCCCTCCCTTTACATTTGGAAGTTGTAGCTACCTTTGGAAGTCATTACTTCCCTTGAACAATAACTATTGATTATTTCTCATATATTGTGCATGGTGTATTATGGTGTATTGGTGTAACTCTTATACTATTGTTCATTGCTCATTGGATATATTTGAATGGTTTAAGTATAAGTTGAAAAAGGTTTTAAATTGTACTTGATATTGATTCACCCCCTCTCAGTATCAACATTAGCCTGTTGATCTTCTGAGTATTTGTTGATGAAGCTTACCCCCAAGGCTTTGCAATTAGATTTGGCCAACAGTCTAGCTAAACCTTGACCTTTAATCAATTTGGTGGGCTTTATCTCCAGGTCATGGATGATTTTAGGGGATGAATTTCTCTCATGGGCTAATTTTCCATGGTTTTTCCAAAAATGAGATTCGCTAATTTAAAAATGATTAGCCCAAATTCTATAGGAAAAAATTATTTTACCTTAAAAATTGCCAAAATTTTATAAAAACTATATAAAATCCTTATAAATTTGAATATTTTTATAAAAATATTGCCAAACATTTATAGTTAGCATATGAAGTATTAGTAAGATTCACCAAGGTTTCTACATTTTAAAATAAATTTCCATCCTTAAAAACATCTCTGCTCTAGGTCAAATTCGAGGATTTTGGAAATCCATCGGCTCCTCCTTCCATCTATGTCCAACTGAATGAGAATTTCCTTCACAATAGTTGAAGGGACATATGCAGTGATTTTTTACTGCAGGACATAAACTCTAAAAGGATTGAGAGCTTTAACCAAAGCGTAGGCCTGCTTTTCCATCATGTCATATTTTACCTAAGCATCTCTCAATGCTCGACTGAAAAAGGAGATGGGTTGTTCCAACTCTTCAACATTCCTCTATAAAAAAACAACCAGTACAGTGTCAAATGAAGCAAATGAGAAAATAAAGAAATCCTTTGAGTAATTGGAATTGATAAGAACGGGTCCCTTAGTCAAGGCCTTCTTTATCAGATCAAAGGAATTTTGAGACTCAATAGTCCATTTAAATTAATTTCCCTTCCTCAACATGGCTATTATAAGCTTTTACATCTCAGCAAAGTTGGAAACGAACATCCTCAGAAAATTGATTTTTCCCAGGAAAGATTGGACTTCTTTCTTAGATCTTGGGAGTGAAAAGGTTTGAATTTCTTCAACTCGGTTGGGATCAATCTTGACTCCTTTGACTGATATTATGTGGCCCAACAGCTTTCCCTCCTTCATGGAAAACAAAGATTTTTTGGGATTTTTGGAGAGACCAAACTTTCTGCATTTGAGGAACACCCTTCTCAAATGCTCATAGTGCTCTCTGTCAGACCTAGAGAAAACTATAATGTCATCCAGATAGATGACCACTAACTTTTCCCTTTCTCCAATGAAATCTATATCCATGGCTCACTGAAAGGTCTCCCCTGCGTTCATCAATCCAAATGGAATTTTGGCATACATGAACATACCCCAAGGAGTGGTGAAGGCCTTTTTTTCTTCGTCCTCAGGCAGGACCGAGATCTGAGTGTAGCCCGAAAATCCATCAATCATGGATATCCTTGATGCACTAGTTACCCTTTGTAATATGTGTTCCATTTTTGGCAAGGGGTAATTGTCTTTCTTTGAGCTCCTGTTCAGGTTTTTGAAATCGGCACAAAGTCTGATTTCCCAACTCTTATTCCTTACTGGGACCAGGTTGGCCACCCACTCTAAATATCTCAAGGGTATCATGATTTGGGAATCCAATAGCTTATTTATCTCTCTTTCCATGATAGGCAACAACATAGGGTTTATATGTCTTAATTTCTGCCTAAATGGTTTGGCCTCCTCTTTCAGTGGAATCTTATGCTTAATGACAATTGTGTCATATGTTTTGAGGTCTTCATACATCCAAGAAAAAACATCAACAAATTCCTTTAATAACTCAGCA
This sequence comes from Picea engelmannii, assembly GCA_009831015.1. Lineage (NCBI taxonomy): Eukaryota > Viridiplantae > Streptophyta > Pinopsida > Pinales > Pinaceae > Picea > Picea engelmannii. Next base: position 213,807 of record ML779065.1, on the reverse strand, counting down.
TACTCGACCCTCTGCTTTCTTGTCAAGCTACTTGACAATTTGACAAACTTTGGCTCCTTCTCCATGCTAATGTTGCACTCAACCATACAAATATAACCATTTGATATTTTACCCTTCGCTGCCACATCAATTTTTTCAAATAATATTTCCAAAGGAACCAATCCTTTTGGAATATGATAGTCGGGCAACTAAACAATATGATGGTGAACAATTTTGTTCAGAAACACACCAGTATGAGGATTTATTTTGGGATCATGATCTTGATCAATATGTAATGCTGAAAACTCATCAACAGTCTCCATGAGACTTTTGATTTCAAGATCATATTCAAACACTTTCCAATTCTTGACATTGTCAGGTATAGAGGGTCTATATCTCACTTCTACATTGTACTCGAGTTTAGGTGGCAGAGGAACTCTAAAATTTCTTGCTGAAGAAACCGAAGAATCAGCCACGGTGTTTTATCCGCTTGGAATAAATGATATGTTGAAAGCTAGGAAAAAACTGTCAATGAGGTCCCATACTTCATTTTTGTAACTCCTAAGCTGAGGGTGTTTGTCCTGATAAATGTTTCTGATCTTCTAGATAATCAGTTCAACATCTCTAAACACAGATATCTCTTCAATCCCCATGTCCTTTGTATCCCTTAAGCCCAAAACAAGAGCTTCATACTTTTCCACATTATTGGTAGATTCAAATTCTAACTTGTACGAAAGAGATGTGGTTTCCTGAGCAGGGGAAACAAAAACTACCCTAGCACTAGCACCTTCTTTAAAAGCGGCTCCATCAAATTTTTTTTTCCAAACATAGGTAATTGGAGGAGAATATTCACAGAGAGCAATAGGATTTCTTATTTCAAGAGGGGGCTCAGGAGCGTCAGTGAGCTTCAATAGACTGGAACCCAAATTAGTATCAAAGGCAAAGATAGGATGATTGGTAGGATCGACTTCATCACTGATAATGTAGGCCAATTGAGTTTCTCTGTATAGTCTTCTATGCTCCCCTCCAAATACTATAATGGTAGCATATGTGAGGTCCATATGCGAGGTTCCCCCAAGTCATTTTATCGAAGATCTTGACAAAAACATCCCAAACTTGGGAGGAACATCAGCCACCACGATATCAATGAGCACACTTTTCATGGGCTGTTGAAACAAGGTTACCACTAGATCTTTGATGACCCCAAGACATTGCACTCTCCTCGAGTCAAAAGAATACAAATCATGATAATCCTTTGTGACTTCCAATCCTAATTCTTCCATGATAGTTTTGGGCATGAGATTATGGGAATCCCTTGAATCCATCAAACAATTGTGCAACACCTTGTCATGTATGTTCAGGGATGTGTAGAAGGGAGGGGATGAATCATCTCTGTCTTCTACCATAGGACCTAATATGACTACAGGATTTTCATCTTGGAGGTTTACTGATTCTGTAGAATGATAGGGTGGTTCGGGTTGCAACAACTTAGAGAGGGAACTTTTGAAGTCTTCGTGCTTGACTAGCTCTGCCGGGGCGACAGGGATTCTGATCTTCTGAATTTCATGCTCAAATCTAAAGGAGGAAGGGGGTTTTATAATTTCTCTCACCTATAGGACAAGGTATTTGGCTATTAGCGAGGGATTCTGAGCTTTCTTTTCCTTAATGGTGTTCACTGCATGCTTAGTAAGCTTCTCTGCTCTGGGAGGCTGGGCAGGGATGTCAGGCTCTTCTATTTTCCTCTTGTACTAGAGGTTGTATTTGTTGGGATAGGTATTAGCATTTTCTCCCTTGCTTGGCTCATTTATTTGACTGTTCAGGAGGGATTCCTTGTATGTGGATTGAGTCAAATGGGGAAATGGGGAGGTGTCTCCAATATAGTGAATTTTAGGGTCAAGATCCTCTTCTTCCCTTTCCTCATCAATAACAAGGTTATTTTGAAGGGGAGTCTAGATTTTTTTATAGCTTCAATCTCTATCCCTCTGCTCCTTTGGCATAATTTGAGGAGCATTGTTATTCTGCCTCCTGAGGCTTCCTCTGTTATCAATATTTGGGACATTCTTATAACCTTTCTTCCCTTCGAATTTCATCTTCTCCATTTCTGTAGACAGGGACTTCACCATCTTGGTTAATTCATCTACTTGAGGGTAGGATGTAGAAGAACCATAGGTTGAGGCCTCTGATCTTCCTCTTCCTCTATCTCTGTCGGCTTTGACCCTAAGTTTGTTAGTTGCCAATACATTGTATTCTACTTCCAAGGTGGAATCTTGCATATGAGCCAGGGAAGTAGCTCTTTTTTCCTTGAGAAGGAGGTATAAATCAGGGTCAAAATCACTAGTATAAGTGATTTTGGCAGAGGCTTCTGTAGGCTTTATCTCAGTAGGGATCCTATTCTACATCTTGTTGAATCTTTTGGAGAAATCAGAAACAGATTCTCCCTCTTTTTTCTTGAGGGACCCAAACTCTGTGATATAATACATAAAATATTTTTTATCCCCCCACTGCCTCAAGAAAACATCATCTAAGGATTAAATACAAGAAATAGATCCAGGGGTTAATCCCCTAAACCACTTCCTAACCTCACCGTCAAGGCTCTGGACAAAGACTCTCATCCAAACGTCTTCATTTTCAATATTTAGATTGTCTGCATAACTGTAGAAGGCAACAAGGTGCTCTTCAATAGTTATGTCTTCTTCTCCTGTGAACTTAGGCATATATTTTAGGTAATCCCAGCAAGGAGAGTGTTCATCGGCTAAGGTAGGACTAGAGGGGTGTATCTTGCAGCCACTATGGCATCCAGTCTGCTTCCATGCTTCCTATTTATGCTTGAAACAAGGTTTCAACCACCTTCTTCAGCTTCATTAACTGCCCTTATTTGGATCGGGATGAGCCTAGATGTCCATGAATGCTCTTAGGTGGTGCTCCTAACTTGCCGAGTTAAAATTGTCACCTTGAAACCATGTTGCCTTCCTCTGTTGTTAATACAAATGCTCTCGACCCCTTTAGCATGGATATTTTCAACCACCCCATGTGACTGAGGACTGTGACCTCACGCTTGTCCCACATTATGTCTTGGGGTTGCTCATTTCGGGAGTTTTCACCCCATATTGGCTTCAATATCATGATTCCTGAAATTGCGAAACGGTCGTTAAGATCGTAGGTCAGACTCGCTTCAAAATGGATGACCACGATCATTCCCTTGACAATAATAAATTTCGACTATGCGACGAGCGCTAGCCCCTTTTCCCGAACCTTCTTCCTTTGTGACCGGTTGCTAGGACAGTGGGCCCAATTTCTGGGAGCTTTCACGATTTTGCGTTTCAGGAGAAAGAGATGTTTCTCCTGGGAAACCTTCGATTCGTGAAATCATGAAATCAAGATTTCACATTTCGGGGCTTCGGGCTATCGGTGCACTTGGCAACGAGAACCCCGAACTCTTGATTCCCAAAATTTTCAAAGTCAAATCAACGACCCTCTACTTCTCACAAACGGACGGCCTAGATCTTCCCCTTCGCGAATCGAGATTTCATGATCCTTGATGCATAATCTCTCAACATTTGAAATCTTGATTCCCGCGCTTGCTTGATTCCATATAAGACCTCTCTCAGTGTTGCGGCTTGCAATAATGAAGACTTGGATGGGATGGCTAGGACTTGGAGAAAAAAACAAAGACTCGGTAATAGAGGTGAAAAGAGAAGTAATCGGCCATAGGGGGAATAGAAAAGCTCGGGGCCGATATCTCTCAGGCAAACTTTGACAAGGAAAACTAGTCGATCAAAGGATGAAATAAAACAACAAAGGAAAATATACGTCGGGAGGAGAAATCTATGATCGGGTCTGCACAAAAGGGGGGAAAAGACAGGCAAAATCACAGACCTAGGCCAAAATCACCATCCACCAGAACATGACAAGCTTGATCACTAACACATACCATGAGTGTCAGCTCTGAATTTTTCCATATGTCCCCACCATGTCTTGATTATATCATGACCCTTTATACCATATTAAGTGCATTATTTTCTCTCAAAATATAGACGAAAAGTTGCATTGTAAGTATATTTAGGTGTAGGGGAAAGATTATACATTACTTGTAGATTCTTCGGTCGAAAAGAGCAAACGACGGTCTGCTGGTGGCTAATGATGCTTCTGGTTTGGATGTTGACATGTTCCAAAGCCCAATTTATCATATCATTGTAGCGTATAATTCTAGGTCGTGCAAAAATCTTATGCAGTTCTGACTGTGCTACCAATCTAAGTTTGGCTGAGAAGGATTTGTCATCTTCCTCGATAGAGTCATCTGGATAGTTAATAATCTCATGCTTTAAGATATCAAAAACCCGGTTCCAAGACTTAATGGCATCTATAACTCACGGAGTTGTGTTTGATAAAACATCTACATTTGGATTGGAATCATCACCTAATGCATCAATCTTCTTTGCAACTTTTCTTGGTGTTGTAATCCTCAAGAAAATAAAACTAGCCTACCTGTAATAAGAGAAGCTTGTAAGATCTTCACTAAATGAAAAAATGTTAATTTCAAATGGTGAAATAACTTTGAAATTTGAGGTGTTTTATTCATAAATTATATCAGTCTTTGTATAGATCTACTGACGAATAATTTATTAGAAACTTAATGAAATTTATTACCTGGTGATTCACAATCTTCATTGAAATCATTAACCTTAATCAATCATAAATGTCATTAATACTTTGATGGTTCGACGTTCGGAAGCTTTAGATGTGACAGGATGGAAAATCTCTCGAAGTCTGAAACTCCAGAGTGATTAATTAATACTTAATCATGATTAACCTCAGTTATTAAATGTTTTATTAACTCTTTAAAACACTTTTTACTTTTTGTAATATTTATTACTTCGACGCTTTGATACTTCGTTGGTTTGTGAACTCGATATTTGTTAAAACCATTGAAGGGAAATCTCTCAGAGTGATGTGGAAGAGATGACATCACTCTTGATGATGTGTCAATAAAATAGAGGTGCCATGTGTCACTTGAAAATGTGTGAAACATCCAACGTAAATGAAAAAAATAAGTGCCACGTGTCAACCCAAGAAAATATTTAAAAGAGACGTGTCCCATGACGCGTCCGTAAGTCCTTTAGGAATTATCATGAGTGACTATCTTCGGGACTTCAGAGTTTCAAGATTTTTGTTGTTTAGATTTGTTGGAAAATGTGAAGCACGAAGCTCTGAAACAACCGTTAAAGACTTTCTTTTAAAACTCAGGTAGCTTCTAAACTTCAGAGATCATTGGGACCGTTTGATCAAATTAGAGTAACTCATTGATGGATTTGTACCTCTCAAATGCATGAGTACCTGTACCTATAAAATACCTGAGATTCCACTTACTTCCTCCCAATGTTCTTTACCTGGATTTTTCATATACCTGCTCACAACTCCTACTGCATGTGCAATATCTAGTCTTGTGAAAACCATCGCTTACATCAAGCTTCCAACTGCTGATGAATAAGGGACCTTGGACATGTATTCTCTCTCCTCCCATGTCTTGGAACACATTTCTTTGGTTAATTTGAAATAGATGGCAAAAGGTGTACTAATTGGTTTTGCATTCTGCATTGTAAACCTCTCCATCACCTTCTCTATGTACTCACCATGAGACAATGTCAATTTGTGATTTTTCCTATCTCTTGTTATGCTTCGACCAAGGATTTTATTTTCAACAAACAAATCCTTCATCGAAAATGAATTAGCTAATTTATTCTTGAGCACATTTATATCCTGCATATTAGACCCTGCAACAAGCATGTCATCTACATACAATAGCAAGATAATATAAGTTCCATTTTCTAGCCTTTTAAAATACACACAGTGATTATAATGACATCTACTATAACCTTGTTCTATAATAAACCTATCAAACTTCAAATACCATTGCCTTGGATCTTTCTTTAGGCCATACAATTTCTTCTTCAACATGCATACCAAATTTTTCTTTCTTTTGAACTCATACCCCTATGGTCGTTGCATATAAATCTCTTCCTCCAAATCCCCATGGAGAAAAGTTGTTTTTACATCTAACTATTCAAGATGCAAATCTTCTACTACCACAAGACTTAAAATAGTCATAATTGAAATCATTTTAACAAGATAAATTATTTCATCAAAATATATACATTTCGTTTTTTCAAACCCCTTTACAACAAGTCTATCCTTGTACCACTTTTTGCCTCCATATTCTTCCTTCAACCTATAAACCCATTTATTATGCAATGATATTTTTCCTGCATGCAACTAAACCAACTCCCAAGTCTGGTTATTTACCAAGGAATCCATTTCCTCTTTCATGCCTTTCTCCCACTTCATTTTAGTGTCTACCTAGATTACCTCTTCATAAATTTCTGGTTCACCAAAATCAACCAACAATAAATAATACAATGAAGGAGAGTATCATTCAGGGGGTCTACTTAACCTGGTATATCTTCTAACAACACTTGCAGGAGTTTGGGGTACTTGTTTCTCTTGTTGTTGTACTTTTTTATTTTCTAGTACCTTTGGAATTTATTTTTCAGTGATCTCATCAAGCATTGTGTATTTTGGTTTTTCTTTTTCCTGTTTCTTTCCATTAAATTAATCTTTGTACACAACATTCTCATTGAATATGACATCTCTACTTCTAATTATTTTGTGATTTTCATAATCCCATGAGCAATAACCAAAATCATTAAGACCATATCTAATAAAGGTACACTTCTTGCATTTTTCTTCAAGCTTTGTTCTATTTTCTTTATCAATATGGACAAATGCTTCACAACCAAAAGTCTTCAAAAATGAATAGTTTACCTTTTTACCCATCCATGCCTCCTCTGAAATCCCACCATCCAAAGAGCTTGAAGGTCCTCTTTTTATTAAGTAAACAACAATATTTACAACATCTACCCAAAACTCTAAGGGCAACCTGGCATGAAATCTCATACTCGCATGCTCCATGATTATCCTGTTCATCCTTTCCGACACACCATTTTCTTGTGGTGTTCCTAGAACTGTTTTCTCTCTACGAATCACATCGTATGAACAATAATCATCAAACTCCTTGCTGCAATATTCACCTCCATTGTCTAATATGAGACACTTCAACCTTTTTCCTGTCTCATTCTCAACCAAATCTTTCCACTTCTCTAAAGTATCAAAAACATCATATTTTTGTCAAATGCAATAAACCCAAGTTTTTCTAGTGCATCATCAATAAATGTAACATAATAACGAGAACCACCAAGAGATGATACATGATATGGTCCACATACATTTTTATGCACAAGCTCTAACCTTTCACTCTTCTTTTCTTTTTCGACTCTAATAAATTTGATTCTCTTATGTTTTCCATAAACACAATGCTCACAAAAATCCAGATCAATTTGTTTAAGATATGGAAACAAATTCATTTTGTAAAGTATCTTCATCCCCTTCTCACTCATGTGTCCAAGCCTATGATGCCAAAGTGTTGTATCCACTCCTGCATAAGCTAAAGAGATATAAGAATAAGTATTACCAGTACATAAATACAATGTACCTACCTTCTCTCCTGTTTCTATCACCAGTGATCCTTTGGTGACCTTCCATGCCTTATCTGTAAATATGGATATACAACCTTCACTTTCCAACTTCCCTATTGAATTTAGATTTTTCCTTACATCTGGACCATGTCTTACCTCTTTCAACAACCATTGGTTTCCATTCTTTTGCTTTATTTGTACCTTACCCATTCCAACAATTTTGCATGGTGCATCATCACCCAAATGAACCTGTCCAAAATCACCTTGAACATAATCTAGAAAATATTTCCTATGGGGTGTGGCATGCAATGAAGCCCCTGAATATAATACCCAAGACTCATAAATATTATGTACAAAAATAATCAAAGCATCTTGTAACACATCACCTATTACATTTGATTCTTTAGATTTTTCTCTTTTTATCCATCTCTTTGTTTCTTTGGATCTCTGCAATATTTCTTCAGATGTCCTTTCTTCCCAAAATTCCAACACTCTATCTTTTCCATTTTGGATTTGGATCTTCCCTTCCTATAATTACTACAGTTCCCTGAGCTCTTTCCTCTATCCTTTTGTCTTCCCCTATTCTCCATGTTTAACACATTACCTGATGTCTCACCTATACTTTTCCATCACATTTCCTCGCTAAGGATAACACCAACAACATTGTTGCTACAAGGGGCAGACCTAGGGTTCAACACTAAAACAACGCACCAACAAATCCCTAACTACTGGCCCTTTCGGAAGCACTTGTGAAGTAGATGAAGTCTCACCCGAGGTAGAGGTAGAGGTGTTTGCAAGACTCAGATGTCTGCAACCTTAGATGGGACATAGATCTGTGATTACAATACTTAATAAAGCACTTAGAACCATCAGTTCCTCAATATACAATCAATAATCACTTCACTAATAAAACAGGGCTTCGCAGCATTCACACTGATATAACGTACTTAAGAACTTAGCGTCAATAGATAGTTCATATCTATCAGATAAAGCACTCAACACATTCATATAGATAATATCTAACATTCTTATACATCATTAGCACTAAGCATAAGTGTATCTATCTAATCATCTCTAAGCACTTAGCTAAAGAAGATATAAACACATCCAGACAAACACAAAGCAAGACAACACAGTGTTTATGTGGTTCACCCCCACCCTGGGGCCACATCCACCAACTCTTCTTCTTGATTATCTTCAGTCAATCGGTTACAATCACAGAGCCAAAAAAACCCTACTCCACATAGGACAAAAGATCTGCACAACTCGCTAGATCCTTCTTCCTTGCGTTACAAGATTCATCCTTTCACAATCTGTTACAAGGACCTGCACTTATCTATTCAAGTCTCTTACATTCATGCACAAAGAACTTACATATTCTACTTTCACTTAGCATACATTCACATCACATAGATGCACTATTCGACTACTTCTTACATTGCCTATCCTTCTATTTATACATACAAAATAGGCCTAAACATGGGTAAAACCATGGGCCGACATCCCATTCCCGTTACATATTCCCAGAAACCCAAAAAGGATCCAAAATTAGGTCAAGATCCTGTGATCTCCACTTCTTCTTGCACTCCTCCTTCGACAGTCTGTCGAAGTCCCAAAATAGGTCAATATGACCAAGAATCACCCAAAACTTGGTCAAGGGCCAACATGCCCCCAACACTCACCTGCGACTCCTCCCGAGTCACTCGGATATGACTAGTTCTTCTTCAAAGGCCTCGAGCTTGGATCACACTGCTTCAACCTGCTGTTGTGCGATGACCTCTTGCTCAGTGAACTCTTGGATCACTGCGTCATTCATGGTCACTTCTAGGCGTTGTTTTGCTGCGATGACAACCTGTTCTAGCTCTACTCCTTGGCTTTTAACCTCTGTGAATAATTGGCACGCCTTATCTTGCATTGGTTTAATCCATTGAGTAACTTCCATCACTCTTATTTGAATCGTATGGATCTGCTACTGGGCGGTGCGTTGCTCTTGAGACCACTTCATTCTTTCCACAACCAACAAGGCCTTCAGCTACGCCTATAGTGTGTTTGCATGCTACTTTGCTTCCTTGAGTTGCGACTCTAATGCCTGTAACTCTGGATTCTCGGTGAGGTTCTCATATGTTTGGGCACTGCGGTTACTCAGCTGCTTGCACTCCAAGGCAAGAGATTTTAGTCTTTCAACTGCGCTGTGAGTAGTTTCTTCCCTTTGGTCTCTTACATCTTGAGGGGTGTCAGGCACAGTGCAGAGGTCCAAGTCTGCTATGTGCTACTGGAGTTGCTGGATTACTTCTTCAAGTTGTGCCACCTACTGTGGAACTTGCTCTTTGGTCTTTACTTCTACGACTGTCACAGAGTGAAGTTCTCTGTGAACCATTTCCTTTACTTCGAGTTTCTCTGTGAGCAACTGTTCCTTGCTTTTCTACAGTTGTGCTTTTTCTTCATCCCACTTCGCTTGCAAAGAAATCTTTTCCCGTTTTGCAATACTACGTTGTTCTACAAGGTCTCCATGTACCTGTGCCAAATCTTGGGTATCTTACGTTGTTTCTTCCTGAGCTCGTCAAAGGTGAGATTCAACTGTATCAACGATGCGGTGGAGTTGAGATGGCTCATCTCCTAGTTCTGATGTTCCTGCTGATAGAGGCGTAATGGATACTGCACGGCTGGATTGTAGTTTTTGCTGCACTCCTTGGAGCTCGTCCTTAATCTGATGGAACACCTCCTCTTTCTTAGCTTCTTGCTTATCTGCTATCTCCAATGAAGCATCATTCATGGATGCTATGATGAAATAGAAGTCGTCAGAGGTGAGGATGGTCTATATTTTGGTCATGGTTGCTTTCACTTTCTTCTAGGAGGAAGGTTTTTGTAGGGAAACCTTCCTTTTATTCAAGGGATCCTCCTCGTCTCTAGGCAGTGTAACCTCACCTTTCTTTTGTTCAACTTCTACGCCATCTATCTCTGTGCCATCTCCTCCTTGATTTGCTAAGATGGAATTAGTCTTCACGGATGTGATGTCTAAATCATGGACCTCTTCGGTCTTCTTTATCTTTCTAGGTCTGGGTGTATCCGGCGCAGTTTTTGGACTGTCTAAATCAGATATCTCCGTAGGGTCTGCTGTAATGAGGAGGTTCGCTGACCAATCCTTGGTGATTTATTATAAGTCCTCCTCTATCAGCTTGTATTAAGACTGAAATTGTTTCTTGTTTTCATCAATGTGTGTTATAATATAAATGAAATGGTGGTCCGTGCTAAATTTCATTAAAGGCTGAAACCTGTGGAGAGTATTTGGTGTGATGCGAGGATCGGACTGGATAGCTAAATTCAGTTGATTGTAATATGTGTAGAATACAGAATTTGACTGCCATTTCTTTTTCATGTCACTGGAGTACCATAGTGTACTGAACTTCGTGGCCAGAGGTTCAAAGGGCTCGATGTCTGGGAAGGTCGCACCTTCTGACATCTCCCATGCAATGAAAGCGATCAATATTAGAAGCCAAATGAAGTGGAATTCGTATCCTTGATATTGCGCTTCCTTGAAGTCCAGTTCGAACTGGTTCATGAGGTACTTCACCCAATTCATTTGTAGGCCCTCTACGCACTTCCCCGTGAGGTCGACTACAAAACCAGTGACTTGGGTGGGTTAGTTCTTGCGGACTAGCTTTCCTGCAATCAATTGACAAGCTAGGTGCATTGCGCCGCTTTGGATAGAAGCTACCTTGTAGCCTCACATGCCTTTCTCGACATCACTGTAGGTGTTTTTTATCCTTTGAGATAAAGCATGATCCATGGTTTTTCCGGGATAGAAATCTTGAGGGTCAGGGCCTTGCATACTTAGTCCTATGATCTGATTGATCAATGTCGGATCCACTGTGATATGACAGTTTAACCATAAGTATCTGGCATGGTAACAGGACATCAGCATATTGACACATGCATTCACTTCTTGGTGTCTTCCGAAGTGAGGAATATTCATGACATTGAGCAGTGTGGACTACGCGAGGTTATGGGTCCATGACTGAGGAATTATCTTTGAATTCTTTCCTTTTGTCATGGTCAGGTACTTATGTGTAGTGAGCATGCTGTAGACCTTCCTGTCGCCGAGGTTGAAGTCTCTAAACTTCAACACTGCTATGTTTTCTTGATCTATGTGAACTACGCGTATCCCCTTCGGGAGGTATGCAGTGACCAATTCATACTCAAAATCTCTGGGCACACTATCTCAATTTATTGTGCCACTCAGAGGTGGTAGATAGGCGGGTAAAATTCTCGAAATCAACTTAGCATTCGCGAGATCATCTCTTTTCTTGGTTCGATTCTCATCTGCGGGCCATGATGGTCCGACTCGAGCAGTGGTCGGAGAGACCGACAGTCCTCTAGTCAATGATGCTTGTAGATCAATAGACAATCCTCTCTTCGACATGAATCTTTCAGTCATCAAGTCGAGGAGTAATTTTGTTACTGATTATTCAACTGTGGTGAGCTTGTTGGACATACGCGCTCGAGATTAATAATATCGGGTTCACAATTAACTCAGATACTGCACTAGAATAAATAGTAAGAGGGAAATGATCACTGTATACAATTCACTTGGTCTTCGGGATCAAATTCTTGGTTAGAAAAAGTGTTATCTGTGCATGGCGCGATGGGATAAATAAGCAACTTGACAACAGTTCGCTTATAACGGGTATGAAGCCTCATTAACTCTTGTTTTGTCCATTATGGAGTGGTCCAATGGTCTGGTGTCGAGCTATAAATGTTTTCTGACCCGTTCAGAGTAGCAGTCGAATGGATATATTGGTCCCAATGTCTATATTTCCTCGCCATGGCGAAGTGCCATGCATCGTTGTTCTGATATCCCAACGAAGCTCCAATTCTGCATTTTTTTTGTCTACGAAGTTCCTTGTGGAACCTTCTACAACTTATCTCTCTTCTTACTTTTCTTTCTAGCCTTCTTTCTAGTGAGCTTCGTCTTGGTAGTTATTTTTCCATTTTGATTCTTATCTTCTGTGGTTTTAGTCACTTCACGTTGTTGATATTCTTCCCTAGGGTTATGGGGTAATACTTATTCTTTTTTTGTAATAGGTACTTCAATATTATATGGATCCTCTAATGTTCTTACATCTTTGACATCTGGGTCGCTAGCATTAAATAGCTTCTATCTACTCTCATGTTCTTCAATCAAGTGTGCTATCCTTTTGGTCATGAAATCTTTTAACTCTTGTTTCTTCTGCTCTAAAACTTCTTTTTCTTTTTTCCATTTGGCTTGATCTCTTTCAATCCAATATTTCCCTAGTAACATGGTAAACAGGGCTTTGTCCTCAATAAATTGAATAATCTCAAAATCTTCTTCTGTCGAAGTTCCATTTGCATTCATAAGTATCTGAGCGAGCCTCCCACACAGGTTTACTAATTTTCCTTTGAATAACCCTGTTCCTCCTAATGAAGGAATCAAAATAGGCCTCCCTATAGCTTTCCAAGTTCTCTTTGTCATGATATTCAGTTGTGTTTCCTCGTCTAGAACACAATGTCGAAGTCTCCTATTCTTTCTTCGATGCATTCCTTTTTTTTAAAGATCTCTGATATTCAAAGATGTCGGTGGTCATTCAAGGTTTCTTTCATATGTAGCAATACCTTCTTTGATTCTTTCTGGGGTTCTGCTATAGCCTTAGTTTCTGGATATTCCTTAGTGTTTTCTTGTCTTATGTTCATAATTTCAAGCTTAGCAATCATTCTAGGGAAATCCAACACTTCATGGTCCATAGCTTTGCAACAAAGACAATCGGGTCTTCTCCCAGGGCATGCCTTAGCAAGGTGTCCTGGTTTTCTGCAGCTGTAACAGAGGGTTAATCCTCTCTTTCTTTTAAATGATCCACAACTTCTCTTGTACTGTGCGCTAGGATCATAGGAGCTAACCTGCAATAAATTATATCTAGGATCCTGCATCCATTTGTGAGTCCAAGCATTCTTTCTATGCATAGGTATAACATATCTTTCACTATTCTTATTAGATCTACTCATATCAAATATTCTTTCATCTATTAATACCCTAGTTTTCAAACTAAGATAGACTCTATTAAACATACCTAGATCCATACTCTAGAAACAAAAAATTCCACTTATCTTACTTCAACAAAGCACAAATCTTCCAGATCTAAAACTTTTAACTATTCTTACCTTTATCAGAGCATAGAGCTTACCTCTTTTAATTAGACATTCTCACTTTTACCTTTCTTAGGGAACAAAGCTTTTGGATCTTGCCTCTTTTCTCCAGATCAGACTTCTTTTCCTTAGCACAAAGCTTCTTAGGTCAAGTAGAATGATGTGCACTAGGGAAACATATCTACACTTAGAGTTTTCTCAATTTCAGGATGGATCTTTGCACAAAGATTCTTCTTTCTCAATTCCCAACAATCACAATTTCAGGTCCCAGCAACGAAACCATTTTTTGGCACAAGGGGTAGACCCAGGGTTCAACGCACCAACAAAGACCTAACTACTGGCCCTTTCGGCAACACCTGTAAAGCAGATGAAGTCTCACCCAAGGTAGAGGCAGGGGTGATTGCAAGACTCAGGTGTCTGCAACCTTAGATGGGACACAGATCTATGATTACAATACTTAATAAAGAACTTAGCACCATCAATTCCTTAATATACAATCAATAATCACTTCGCTGATAAAATAGGGCATCGCAAAATTCACACTGATATAACATACTCAAGCACTTAGCATCAATATATAGGTCATATCTAGCATATCAAGCACTCAACATATTCATATAGATTAGATCTAACATTCTTATACATCATTAGAACTAATCATAAGTGTATCTATCTAATCATCTCTAAGCACTTAGCAAAATAATATATAAAAACATCCAGACAAGCGCAAAGAAAGACAACACAGTGTTTACATGGTTCACCACCCACCCCAGGGCTACGTCCACCAACTCTTATTCTTGATTATCTTTAGTCAATCAATTACAATCAAAAATCCATCAAAACCCTACTCTGCACAAGACAAAAGATTTGCGCAGCTCTCTAGATCCTTCTTCCTTGTGTTACAACACTCAGCCTTTCACAATCTATTACAAGGATTTGCACTTAGCTCTACAAGTCTCTTACAGTCATGCACAAAGAACTTATAGATTCTACTTGCACTTAGCATACATTCACATCACATAGATGCACTATTCGACTACTTCTTACATTTCCTAGCCTTCTATTTATACATACAAAATAGGCCTAAACATGGGTAAAACCATGGGTCGACATCCCATTCCCGTTACATATTCCCCAAAACACAAAAAGGATCCAAAAGTGGGTCGAGATCCTGTGATCTCTTCTTCGGCTTGCACCCCTCCTTCGACAGGCTGTCGAAGTCCCAAAATAGGTCAATATGACCAAGAATCTCCCAAAACTTGGTCAAGGGCCAACAAACATCATCAAATTTTTGAGTGTTTGAACTAGATACAAAGTTACTTACAACCATGACCAAGCCATTCTAGCTTTATAGCAATGAACAAATTATTAGAAGAGCCTTGGCCTCATCCCCAAAGCTCACTTTTACAGAATTTAGTTGATTAGTAACTGTATTAAATTCATTTAAATGATCTGCAACTGACCCACCTTTAGAAATCTTCATATTAAATAATCACTTCATTAGAAATACTTTATTGGACGTCGAGTTTTTATAAAGTTTATCTAATGCATCCATTATCTCCTTTGTTGTCTTTTCTTTTGAAATATTGAAGGGCATTGATGCTACCAGGCTCAACCGTATCGTTCCTAGTGCCTTTTTGTCAAGAACCTCCCATTCTTCATCCTTCATGGTCATCGAATTCTTTTCTATTCTGTCCAATGATAGGAATAGATCCTTATGATATAAATAATCGTCCATCTGCATCTTCCATAACTGGTAGTTTTGGTCGTTAAATTTATCGACCCTAAACTTTTCATCTTCCGCAATTGCTTCCACTCAAACCAGGAACCCTATTTTCCTATGAGTTACCTTTTGCACTGATACCAGTTGTTAGAAAAATAGGGTCACGAAGCAATAAAATAAGACAAATGCGGAAATAAAACACATAATATACACAATACAATAGAGACATAGATATACGTGGTTCACCCAGTATGGGCTACGTCCACTAGAGAAATTGGCAGGTCCTTGCTTTATTATTATCCAACAATTGAAGGGATACAACCTACATCACAATGATCTGGATTTATGTAGGAACACAATGAAATACATCAATACACATAAACACAGAGATGCAATGGAAATAAGACTTCATTTCATTAATAACAAATGATTGAAAAATGCTTATAGACAGAGTGGAAATAAACTAGCTAGGGCGCTGGTAGCTTATCTATGAGAAGAGATGTGGTGGATACTGGCCTCTGAACTCTATGTTACAATGAGGCTCAAAGGCCTATATATTATTGAGAAACAATGGAAAACCCTAAACATCCAAAAACCTAACCCTAGGAGATGAAATGCCAGAATATGGGCCTCGTTGGGGTAAATTGGTACATCAATTTCCCGGGGTCATAACTTTGGCATACTATCTCCGTTTGATGCACATGATACATCGTTAGAAAGATCTATCTGAGGAATAAACTGTTGATAGATAATATCAAGTCCGGAACAGACTCCTATTTGTCGGAGCATTCATGCCCAAAAAACGTCGTTTAGGGCCTCAAAATAGCTTTGGAAGTTCAGGGCTCGAAGAACTTGCTAAAAATAGTAAATTGTGCTACAATTAAGGAAACTGAAAAACTGAAAGAAACAATGGTGTGGGTCCAAGTGGAATAGGCGGGTGGCCACTAATATCCACCTGGATCAGTCCTACCCACTTAGGAAGCAATGGTCCCCATTGCGTTGAGTTCCTCCATGAGATGAGGAAACTTCTGCTGCACTTGGTCCCTGGTTAGCCACTTTCCCTGGTGAAGGAGTTGGCCTGCTTTGACAACTCGATATAGCTAGATCCTCTATTGGCGGGTGTTCTTGATTTGTGTGTCCATAATTTGATTAGTTGTGGCTTGTTCCATGCAATCTGGGTTTAACTCTGTTGGTGTGAGTTGTTCTGCCATGTCGGATGTGTCTAGTAGAGGTGGAAAGTAGGGTTGAAGACGGTCCACATTGAACACTGGGTGCAGAACTAAGAAATGGTGGAATATCGAGCTCAAAGGCATTGTCCCCTACAACCTTGGTGATGGTGTATGGCCCATATCAAAGCAGGCGAATCTTGCGGTAGGGTCTAACGAGGCACTCCTTTTGCAAATGTAGCCACACTTTGTTGCCCACCTGGAAGTTGTGTGGCACCCGATGTTGATCATGTCGCTTCTTGTACTTAGCATTAGCTCTGTCCAAGATGTCATGAACCTGTTGGAGGATGTGCTGAATGTGCTCAATGAAGTTTTTTTCCTTGTCAGCCTCAAACTGGACATGGGATGAATCTTCTCGAGTAGCCGCAAATGGCATGGCTACGTCAATGGGACATAGTGGATGGAATCCCAAGCCCACTTGAAAGGGGCTATGGATAGTTGAGCTATGGAGAGCCTGGTTGTAGCTTTGTTGTACATAGGGGAGGATCTCATCCCATGTGCGTGGATTCTTTGAGTTGTACATGCGCAAAATGTGTACAAGCATTCAGTTGACGACCTTTGTCTAGCCATCAGTTTGCAGATGGAAAGATGTGGACTTGGTGAGCTTGGTGTCCAACATTGAACAGACGCTGGACCAAAATGTACCGAGGAATCTATTGTACTGATCTGAGATGATAGACTGTGGGATCCAAAAGTGTACCCACACTCATTCAAAGAAGAGTTTAGCAGTGGCTTCTGCTGTGATATTCTTCTTGCAGGCCATCATAATGGACATCTTAAAGAATCGGTCGAAAACCACAAAAACACAGTCATTTCCATGCTTAGTAGAAGGAAGGACCGACATGTAATCCATAGAGATGGATTCCCAAGGTCGACTGGGGGTAGGAAGCGAAGTATAGAGGTCTTGCTTCTTGATGTTCGGTTTGGAAATGGCACAAGCAGTGTAGTACTTGATGTACTTCCCAACATCATGTCGAAGGTTCGGCCAATAGAAATACTTTTGCAGTACTGCCATGGTTTTCTCGACCCCGAAATTCCCAGTGACCCAACTGTAGTGCGCCTCCCAAATCATCTTGGCACGCTTGCTTGAAGGAACACAAAGGTGTCCTAGGTGACAAAGAAGGGCATCTTGGAGGTGAAAATTGGAAACTTTCTTACCCTCCAAGAGTGTATTGTATGTGTGGTTGAATTATGGATCACTTGTGTAGATAAGCGGCCAATCAGAAGTCTCGTGCCCACAAGAGTTGAGCACAATGGTTAGCGCCACGATGGGTGGTCGACTGAGGAAGTCTGCAACATTATTAGTGTTGCCTTTCTTGTACTTAATGTTCAAATGAAACTGTTGCAGGTATGTGGACCACTTCTAATGGCGATCTTTCTGCAACTTCCCTTGTGTCTGTATGAACTGCAGGGGTCGGTGGTATGCATGGATGACCATTTCCTTTCCCAAAATGTAATGCTTCCATTGCCGACAAGCCTGTACAATGGAATACATTTCTTTGTCATAAGTGGGATACTTCTGGACTATGTTGGAAAGTGTCTCACTGTGATATGCCACTGGATGCCCATGTTGAGTAAGGACTTCCCCAATGGCATAGTCACAGGCATCTGTCTCGGTCTCAAATGGTTGTTGCAAGTCTGGTAATTTGAGAATTAGTGTAGAGCAGAGGCAATGCTTCAACTCCTCGAACGCCTTTTGTTGAGATTCAGACCAAAAGAATTTTGCTTTAGCTCCTCCCTTGGTGACTTGACTCAAGGGCCAAGTGATATGAGAGAATCCCAACACAAACCTATGGTAGAAATTGGCAAGACCTAAAAAGATGCGGAGCTTTGTTAGGGTGGTTGGGGCTGGCCAATCCCGAATGAATTGGATCTTTGCTAGATCCACATGCACCCCTCGCTCATCAATAATGTATCCTAGATATTGAACCTAGGTCATGCCAAAAGTGCATTTCTCCAAATTGGCACACAACTTGTGTTGTCGTAGTGTTTGGAGGACCTGTTGGATGTGGTGGAGGTGCTCTTCCCAAGTCTGGCTGAAGATCAGAATGTCATCCAAGAACACCACTACAAATGAGTTGGTGAATGGTTGTAGGATGTCATCCATTAGCCTCATGAAGGTTGCAGGGGCATTCGTCAACCCGAATGACATGACCAACCATTCGAAAATTCCCTCCTTGGATTTGAAGGCACTCTTCCACACATCAGAGGGTTCGATTGGTACCTGGTGATACCCCAACTTCAAGTTGATCTTGCTGAAATATTTCACCCCCTTGAGTTGGTCCAGAAGGTCATCAATCTGTGGGATCGACTACCTATTCTGAACAGTGATCTTGTTCAGTGCCCGATAGTCAATGCAAAGTCTCCAAGTCCCATCCTTCTTCTGCACCAACACAATCAGGCTCCCATAGGGTGATGAACTTGGCGGGATGTGACCTTTCTACAATAGCTCCTAAATATTCCTCTTGATTTCATCATTCTCCAGAAAAGAGCACCGATAGATGGGTCCATTGGGCAGTGGCACACCTGGGGTCAGATCGATGGGGTGCTTGACCTGGCAGTGTAGAGGCACTCCTGTGGGGGAGGTGAAGATGTCCTCATACTCCTCCACGACCTTATCCATCTATTATTTTCATGCAGTGGGGCCCTATCTAGAGGTCATGGCCATAGTCTTCCTCTTTCTTTGAGGGCGGATCATCAGGAAAACAAATTTTCTGGTTTTGGAAATGAGCTTACTGCATTGTTTTGCAGTAACCACAGAGATGGTGATAGGCGGTGCTATCTCTGGTATATTGTACAACTTATTGCGCAAGGTGATAATAACAACACGAGGCCTAGACTCCTACATAGCATGTCACTTCCACAAGTATGGTTGGCTTAATAATACATCAGAAACATCAAGAGGAGAAATGTCACATAATACCTCATCCATGAAGGGCTTGATTTTGTAGGGAAGGCGACATTGTTGGTTGATGCGGAGGTCCCATCCTTGGTGCAACCACCCGATGGTGTATGGTTGTGGGTGTGTTGTGATCGGTAAGCCTAGCCGCTTCATGACCTCTACCGAGATGAGTTTCTTCTAGCTCCTACTATCGACAATGAACTGCAATGGGGAACCCTTTACCCACATCTTGGAATGGAAGAGACGCTCCACCTCCTCTGGATCTTCTGGTTCCTCTTTCTGGATATTCATGGTGGAAACGGTGGCATTGGGATCCGCATCAATAATCTGCTTCCCCCTATCATTCCCCTTGTCGGGTTCTGATTTAGAGTTGGAGCATGCATCTGATTCATAAGCCTTCAACTCGGCTACCAGTGACTACTTGGCCCGACACTCACTTATGTTGTGAGTGGAGCTCTTATGGAATTCACACCACTTCCCTGTGTCCTTTTTTGGCTTTGTTGTGTTGTTCTTTGCTTTTGGCTTTGGCGGTTTGTCCTGGGCTGCCCTACCTTGGCTTGGTCCTTTGTTCTGTGGTTTGGGGGTACCTTTCCCTTGCTTATGATTCGCAGACCCAAAGTATCGCTTTTTCTGTTTGAACTTTTTCTCAATCTTGGCAGCATATCGGTATGCCACACCAAGCGAGGAGATGTCAAGGAACTCCATTTCCTCCTGAATGTATCTGTGCAGACAGCTACGGTACTTTAACACCAAATGTTTCTATGAATATTTGATACCCAACTTTGTGCGTAGGGTATGAAACAAATTCGTCATCTCATGAACATCTTGGTCCCTTTGCTGCCGCAACGTAGTCCATTGTATGTATTTGTCCTCATATCTCCCCACGGGATAATATTGTTCCTTGATGGTATCTCAGAAAGAATTCCAAGTGGGTGTGGCCGAGAACAGAGAGGGTTCCCCCTCGACCTGTTGCTCCGAGTAGGTTTCCCACCAGTCCTTGACATGGGGGGCGGCTTTGAGGAGTGCGAAAATAATCCTTTCTCGGTCGGAAAATTCATGAACCGAAAAATATCCTTCTAACAGATTCAACCATCTATCTATGGCATCTACATCTATTTGGCCCTCAAATATGGGAATGTCAAAGTTTACTTGTACCTTAAAAGGAGTGGTGCCTCCAGAGTGGCTATTGGATGTCGATGCGCTGCTAGTGGGAATATGTTGAAGAATCTGGGCAAAGTTGTCCATCATCGCATTCCTTTGTTTCTCAAGGGCCTCCTCGAGAAAATTTTTGATAGGATCTCCTGCTCCCTCATATTTATTTTCTTCCCCCATGGGTGGTCGTTAGGGTTTGTGAGGTTGATCTTGAAAAGGTTCAACCAGATCGATCCCCAACTCCTCATACCCCGACCTCGTTGGGGACATGTAAAGAAAGATTAAGAACGAGCAGACTGCTCTGATACCACTGATCCAGATTTATGTAGGAACACAATGAAATACAAAAATACACATAAACACAGAGATGTAGTGGAAATAAGACTTCATTTCATTAATAACAAATGACTGAAAAATGCTTACAGACATAATGGAAATAAACTAGCTAGGGCGCTGGTAGCTTATCTCTGAGAAGAGATGTGGTGGCTACTAGCCTTTGAACTCTATGTTACAATGAGGCTCGAAGGCCTATATATTATTGAGAAATAATGGAAAACCCTAAACTTCCAAAAACCTAACCCTAGGAGATGAAACGCCAGAATATGGGCCCCGTTGGGGTAAATTGGTACATCAATTTCCTGGGGTCGTAACTTTGGCATACTATCTCCGTTTGATGCACATGATACATTGTTAGAAAGATCTATCCGAGGACTACACTGCTGACAGTGAATATGGAGTCTAGAACAGACTCATATTTGTCGGAGTATTCATGCCCAAAAAACTTCGTTTAGGGCCTCAAAACAACTTTGAAAGTTCAGGACCCGAAGAACTGCTAAAAATAGCAAATTGTGCTACAATTAAGGAAACTGAAAAACTTAAAGAAACAATGGTGTGGGTCCAAGTGGAATAGGTGGGTGGCCACCAATATCCACCTGGATCACACACCCATTATAACTTCCTCTCATTTCTCTCACACCATCCTCTCTCAAAATACGATATTCACAATGATACACAGTCGCAATACAATTCCCTCATAAAAGAGGGTTTCCTTATAGGAAAAAAAAACACTAACATAAATTCTACCATCAGATCCATGACCTTATAATGAACGGTCCAAATTTACTATGAAAATACAATATACATTTACAAGGAAATTTTTCCTTCGGGGGATTCGCCCCCAAACCCCTGCTGGCCCCCAGACCCCGTAGGGAGGGAAAGCTCCCCAGCAACCCTATTGCATGGAGGGATGTACAGTCTTCATGAGGTATAAAAATGGCTAGAAAAAAGACCTTTGAATCGAGAAGATAATCAGGCTCCACAACCAACACCCTCCCTGGTAGAAGCTAGAATTTTCACTTACCAATTGCAAGGAAAGACAACCATGTGGTGGGATCAACTTAAGCAAGCCAAGAACCTTGATGAAAATAGAATCTCATGGAGGTAGTTCAAAGGATATTTCCAAGATAAATATTTTCCTAAGTATTACTATGAAATAAATATGAAAGAGTTCTTTGAACTCAAGTTGGGCACCATGAAAATGGACGAATATGAAAAGAGGTTCTTTGAATTGTTGAAGTATGTTGACTTCGTCAAGGATGAGAAAGTAAAAATCCAAAGGTTTTTAAGTGGGTTACCCTCCTTCTATAGTGACAAGATTCAATGTGATAACCACAATACTTTGGATGAAACCATAAGGAGAGAAAGACATATTTATGAGTGAAGCAGAGGATGGCCAGTTTTCCAAAAGGGTTGGAATGACAAGATGAAGGGGGAAAATGATCAAAGGAAAAAGATTTTAAGCCATCATTTTTCAAGAACAACACCCAAGCAAATAAACAAGGTAAAGAAACAAAAAATGAGCAGAAGAATGCATATTCATTTAGGGAAAGGCCAAGGAAATAACATCTACAATGTTGGGGATGTGAGGGAAATCACTTATATAGGGATTGCACTCACAAAGGAGAAAGAATGAGGATTGTCTACAACCTTCAGGAGGATGAAACAATGGAATACATGGGAGGAAACATGCCAAGGATTTATGTATCCTTGGACAACAAGCAATCAGAGTATCAATCCTCCATGATTGAAGTGGAAGGTAATATTGATAACCAACCCATAACAATTTAATTGATTATGAAGCTAGTCATAGTTACATAAATTCTAACATTGTTGAAATAATTCACTTGCAAAGGAGTACGCATAATAAATATTGGTTAGTTCAGTTAGCCACAAGGGATAAGAGGAAAATCAATGAGTTGGTTAAATATTGTTCGATAAACATGAATGGACTCAACACAAAGCTAGATCTAAACATGATACCATTGGGTTCATATGATTGTCTAATTGTCATGGATTGGCTGGAAAAACACCATGCTATTTTGGACTACTAAAACAATACAACCACATGTCTTGATGAAGAAGGGAAGCAAGGAAATATTTAGGGAATTCCGAGAGATGTAGTTGTTAGAGAGATTTCAGCTATGCAGTTGAAAAAGAGTTTCATGAAGGGATGTTAGATTTTTGCAGCCTATATGGAAGAGGCAACCAAATATAAAGTGACTATCACTGAATACCATTTGTTCTTGAGGGATTTTGAAGATGTTTTTAGAGAAATCCAAATATTACCACCAAATAGAGACATTGATTTCTCTATTGAATTGGTGCCAGGAGCTACTCCAATGTCCAAGACACCTTACATAATGGGAAAACTAGAATTGAAAGAGTTTCATATGCAACATGAAGAATTGTTAAAGAAAGGGTATATACGCCCAAGTGTGTCACCTTGGGGAGACGAATCATTTTTTTGAAAAAAAAATATGGAACCTTACAACTGTGTATTGATTTGAGACAATTGAATAAGGTCTCCATAAAGAACAAGTATCATTTTCCAAGAATTGATGACTTATTTGATCAACTGAAAGGTGAAAGAATATTTTTCAAGATGAACTTGAGATCAAGTTATCATCAAGTAAGGATAAAAGAAGAAGACATCAACAAGACATTATTCAGAACAAGATATGGGCATTATGAATTCACGATAGTGCCATTTGGACTATCAAATGCCCCAGTAGTCTTTATTTGTTTGATGAATGGAGTGTTCAGGCAGTACCTAGACAAGTTTGTGATTTTGTTCCTAGATGATATACCCATCTACTCTAAATCAAAAGAGGAACATGAACAACATTTGAGAATGGCGTTTCAATTTTTAAGAGAGCTTAAATTGTATGCTAAGCTAAGTAAGTGCATCTTTTATCAAAATAAGATTCACTACTTGGGGAATATATTTTCAGTAGAAGGGATAGCAGTGGATCCTGAGAAGATAGATGCCATTAGAAGATTACCAACAACAAGAAATGTGACATAGGTCAAATCATTCATGGGTCTTGTCAATTTTACCAAATATTCATAAAAGGATTTTCAAATATTGTAAGTCTATTCACTTCTTTGCAAAAGAAGGGAGTGAAGTTTGAGTGGGCTTCCAAGTTTGAAAAGTGTTTTCAATGGGTGAAGGAAATATTGACAAGTGCACCAATTTTGAAGATTACAGATATGGATGAATATTTTTTGTGTGCACTGATGCATGCAAGGAAGGGCTCGGTGAGGTCCTTAGTCAAAAGGATCATGTGGTATTCTATGAGTCCATAAAATTAAAAGAGCATGAGAGAAATTATGCTACCCATGATCTATAATTAGCAGCAATTGTACATGCTTTGAAAATGTGGAGACATTACCTCAAGGGTAAGAAATTCAATATAAGGACATACTAATATGGTTTGAAGAATTTGTTTGGACAACCAACACTAAATGCTAGACAAGCTAGATGGCTAGAATTTCTGAGTGAATATGACTTTGAAATTAAACATATGAAGGGAAAGGAAAATCAAGTTCTTGATACACTCAACATGAGATCTCATGAAGTGCATGTTGCATCCATCAACATGCAGAGGACTGATATGAAAGATCAAATCATTGCAACAACAAATTCAGATAACAATTATTTAAAACTAAAAGAGACATTACAACAAGGTAATTTTCAGCAGAAATTTAATTCTTATGAGCTGAAAGAAGATGGAAATATCATGTGCAAAGGAAAACTATATGTGTTGAACTCCAATGATCTAAAAAATGCAGTGTTGAAGGAAATGCATAATGTGCCATATGTTGGACACCCGGGATATCAGAAGACAATTGCAGCTGTAAGGAGCCAATATTTTTGGCCAAGAATGAAGAAAGAAGTGGCTAATTACATAGCTAGATATCTAGAGTGCCAAAAATTGAAGACAAAACATAGGCATCCAACAAGTTTGCTACAACCATTGCCCATTATGGAATGGAAGTAGGAAGTTGTCACATTTTTTTTTATTGCTAAGTTTCCCAAAACAATGAAGCAACATGATTCCATCAAGGTGATGGTGGATAAATTAACTAAGGAAACACATTTTATTCCAGTAAAGACAACACACAAGGGAAAAAATATTGCATATATATTTATGAAGGAAGTTTATAGGCTACATGGAGTGCCTAAGGAAATTATTTTAGACAAAGATCTTAAGTTTACATCCAATTTTTGGAAAGGTTTATTCAAAGTATTTGGAACAAATCTAAATCTTAGTAAAACATATCATCCAGAGTGAGATGGGAAAATAGACAGGACTAACAGAATAATTGAGGACATGCTTAGAATGTATGTGAGGATCAACCATCAAAGTGGGAGGATTATATTCACTTAGTGGAATTGGCATAAAATAATGGGTAGCATGCCTCATTACACATGAGTCCATTTGAAGCATTGTATGGAAAGAAATGTAACACACCAATAAGTTGGGATAATCCAGCAAGAAGGGAAGATGTTGGGTCAGATTTGTTAAAGGAGCTGGAAGAGTAGAGAGCAAGGATAAAATAAAATTTAAAGACTTCTTAGGATAGGTAGAAAATTTATGTAGATAAGAATGTGGTGTTTATATATTTCAAACTGGGAGAAGATGTACTGTTTTTAAAAGTGAAGGAGAAAAGAAGTTTGCTAAGATTAGGAAGTTGCCCAAAATTCGTAACAAGATATTATGGACCTTTTGAAATATTAGAAAATATAGGGCCAATTGCATACATGCTAGCATTTCCTACATCCATAAGAGTGAGTAATCTATTTCATGTGTCATTATTAAAGAAGTATATGCCTGACCCTAACCACATAATTGATTGGAATGTGATCCGGGTGGAGCATGAAGGGGATTTCCAGGTGAACTAGTACACATCTTGGACTGGAAAGTCAAAGTTCTTAGGAAAAAATCCATAGGTATAGTAAAGGTTCAATAGATTTGATATGGTCCTGAATATGCTACATGGGAGCATGAAGAAAACACGTGGGAGGAATACCCACAATGTTTTGACAATTATGAAGAAAGAAGAATGCAAGATTCCATTTTGAGCAGCGAGAGTTCTGGAGCCATATATCAAAGTCCTAACCAGCTGGGTTGAGTACCAAGATAAAATAATGGCTAATTCCTTAAATTAATCCTGATAAACAAATGGTGCATTCCTTGGGTTAATGAGTTGAGAGGAACATGAGATTATGGATGGAACTACTATTGGAGTTGTAATATTGCATAATTTTATTTTTCTATGTATTGTGATGTAAATTTTCATATATATATATATATATATATATATATATATATATTGGCATAGTGTGCACCAAATATGGAATGAAAATGTAGGGGAGGGGGAATGTAACATCCCCACTATAATCCCTAGTTTGATTATTATTAATGTAGATATAATATGTGGCTACGGCCAAAGCGATGTAATATGTGAATTGTATTTCTTTGTTTAAATAATAAAATGTGATGTCAGATGATAAGGGGACATGGACAAGAGATGGGGGATGAATCAATCCAAAAGAGAGGGGAGTGTCTAGGATAATGGCTAAGAGGGGTCCAAGGGGGGAATTACCCATGTATATTAATTCAACCCATTTCCCTAAATTTTCTATTTGTATATAAATGTTCTAATTTATGGTTGAGTGTTCCCAAATCCAATCATTGAATACATGTAAGAGGGTGGGTGTGAGTGGTCACATCCCAAAGTTATTTGGCACATGGGGGTTGAGTAAAAATAGCTTGGGGAAGTGTGTGAGTCAATCAATCAAGACAGAGGAGAGACATGTGTATGGGTGGGGACATCAATTTTAGAGAGTCAATTTTTTTGCATGAGGAGCAAGTAGAGAGAAATAAGGAGAGCTTGGAGCTAGTGCACCAATGGAGGGTGAATTATAGAGAAAATTGGACTGTATTTGGAGCTGGAAACTAACGATCCAGGTGGTTTTCACTATAACAACAAGTTTTTTTTGTTGGTTGTTGGTGGTTTTTCCTAGTAGCAATATCCCTTGAGTTCCTAGTTGAGAGATTCCTAGTTACCTATGCCAGATAGACCCTGATAAATGAAGGGGATTCTCGAGATACTGAGATCAATGAAGGGGTACATTCCTTGGGTTGGGCAAGTCAAGAGGAAGAGAGTTGGTGTAAAATCGGGATAGATGTATGAAGATACCAGTGGGTTGTGATTTTTATGAGTTGTTAGTGCACTAAGCATACCAACATAGATCAGATCTAGCATTCCTTCACATTATTCAACACTAAGCTATCATATTAGATTCATCTATCATCTAACATTGCACTAAGCATTGAATCTCATAAAAAAAAGAACAACCAAAAATCACAAAGCATTCACAACATAGGATATACATGGTTCACCCCCACCCTAGGGCTACATCCACCAACTCTTCATCTTCTTTATTATCTTCGATCAATCAACTATATGCACAGAGCCTTGAGATCTTACTCTGTAGAGGATAGGAGATCTATGAACCTCACTAGATCCTCCTCCCTCGAGTTACAACACAAAACTTTCGACAGTCTCTTACAATCACTTTCACTTAGCTCTGCAAGCCTCACACAGTATGCACAAAGCAATTACAATTACCACTTGCACTTAGCAATTAACAATTAACAATTAGCACACCGACCTCTTCTTACATCGCCTAGCTACTTATTTATACATTAAAAAATAGGCCTAATCATGGGTAAATGCATGAGGCGACATCCCCATACCCATTACATAAGCCCAAAACCCAAAACCCAAAAAACATCCCTAAAAAGGGGTCGAGATCCCGTGATCTCCACTTCGACTTGCACTCCATCTCCGACATCCTGTCGAAGTCCCAAAAGTAGGTCAAACATGACCAAGGATCCTTAATACTTGGTCAAGGGCCAACAAGCCCCCAACACTCACCTATGATGCGTCCTGAGTCACTCTGCTCTGGGTAATTCTGCCTCAAAAGCCTCGAGCTTGGCTTGAGCTGCTTCGACCTATTATTGTGCCATGACCTCTTGCTCAGTGAACTCTTGGATTACTTCTTCGTTGACAGGTCCCTCTAAGTGTTGTTTAGCTGCAACGAGGATTTGTTCCAGTTCTTCTCCTCGGCCTTCAATCTCTGTGAATAGTTGGCAAGCCTCATCCTGTATTGGTTGAAGCCTCTGAGTAACTTCCATGACTCTGCTCTAAATGGTGTGGACCTGCTGTTGAGAACTACACTATTCTTGGGATATCTTCATCCTCTCAATGGCTGACAGGGGCTTCAACTGCACCTATACTATTTCTACTTGTTGTTTTGCCTCCTGGAGCTATAAATCCAGTGCTTTCAATTCAGGATCGTCAGTGAGTCACTCATAATTCTGGGCACTGCGATTACTCAGTTGTTTACATTCCATGGCGAGGCCCTTGATTCTTTCAACTACGCCTCAGGCAGTCACTTCTCATTGATCTTGCACATCTTTTGGAGTACTAGGCACTCTTCGTAGCTCCAGATATGTGATTCTCTACTGAAGTTGTTGGATGGTTTCTGCGAGCTATGCTACTTGATGCTCTAATGGTTCTTTCTCCTTCTGCTCCGAGCCTTTCACAGAGCGAATTTTTTTGTTGACTGCTTCTTTTACTCTGACCTACTCCGCGAGAAAATTTTCTCTCTTGCTTAATCTACACTCTCTCTTCATCGAACTTCGCTTGAAGGGCGTCAATCTCTTATTGCGCAATCCTGCGTTATTCTATAACTTCCTCCTGTTCTTGATGTAGGGCCATTGTGACCTATTCTTTCTCAGCTTGTTCTCACTAAAGAAAATCTTTGGTTACATCAGCTAGTCTATGGAGTTAGGAAGGATCAACTCCCAACTTTGGTTCTCCTGAGGGCAGGGGCGCATTGGACACTGTGTGGCTCAAATAAAGGGCTTGTTGTACACCTCTTAGTTTTGCTTCAATTCTATCGTACATAGCTTCTTTTTTTTCTTTGTTTCTTTGCAAAATCTCTTCTGAGGCATCTCCTACAACTGAAATAATGAAGTTCAAGTCATCGACTGTGAGTACACTCTGTATATTTGGATTATTGGCTTTGGACTTCTTCTGCGATGAAGGTTTTGTGGGGAAACCTTCCTTTTCTTAGATGGATCAGTGTCATTAGGGAGGTTCTGTGGTAGTGTTACTTCGCCTTGCTTATCTTCTCCTTGTTATTTTTCCTCTTTGTTCACTTCGTCATCACCTCCTCCACTAGGTGACTCAGATGTGGTCTCTTCTGATGTGTTGTGTATTTCATGTACATATTTCTTCTTTTTCTTCCTGTTGTTTCTTGGGGCATCATACTCTTTACGAGTAACCACCAGATTTCCAATGAGGTCCAAGTCAGACAACTCTATGGGGTTATTAGGGATAAGGAGTTCTGCAGGCCAATCTTTAATAATTTCTTCCAGGTCCTCTGTAGTGAGCTTGTGGTAGTATTGAATTTCTTCTT
The DNA here is from genome assembly GCA_009831015.1 of Picea engelmannii. Lineage (NCBI taxonomy): Eukaryota > Viridiplantae > Streptophyta > Pinopsida > Pinales > Pinaceae > Picea > Picea engelmannii. Next base: position 184,301 of record ML779065.1, on the reverse strand, counting down.
TGATTTCATCGACACGCGCAGTGATATAAATGAAGTGCCTATCTACGTGGAATTTCATAAGAGGCCTGAACCTTTCTAGGGTGTTCGACGTCATACAAGGGAAGGAATAAATAGCCCTCCTAAGATGCAGGTAATAGGTATGAAATACTACGTTTGACTGCCACTGCTTTCCCATATCGCTTGAATACCAGAGCGTGGTGAACTTCACAGCAAGTGTCTTGAATGGATCAATTTCAAGAAAGGTCGCACCTTCCAGCATCTCCCAAGTAGTAAACACGACAAGGATCAGGAGCCAGCTAAAGTGAAACTCATAGCCCTGATCCTGAGCTTCATGGAAATCCAGTTTGAGTTGGTTAACTAGGTACTTTGCCCAGTTCATTTGTAGGCCTTCTAAGCATTTACTAGCGAGGTCAATGACAAACCCTATGACCTACATGGGTCTGTTCTTTCTTACTATCTTTCCTACAATTAATTGGCATGCTAGGCGCACTGCGCCATTCTAGATGGAGGCTAACTTGTAGCCTCGCATCCCCTTCTCAACATCGTCATATGTTTCTTTAATCGTCAGTGCCAAGGAGTGGTCTATATCTTTTCCTGGGTAGAACTCTTGTGGGTCTGGTCCCTTCATTCTTAGTTCGGTGATCCTATGGATCAATGTTGAATCAACAGTGATTCGTCTTTCCAACCATAGATAGCCACCGTGGAAGCATGACAACAGGATCTTAATGTGGTCATTAACCTCCTGGTACCTTCCAAAACGTGGAATATTCATTACATTCAAAAGGGTGGACTGTGCAAGGTTCATCGTCCATGGTTGGGGGATGATTTTCATCTTCTTTCCCTTTGTATTGGTCATATATTTGTGAGGCGCGAGCATGCCATATCTCTTACGGTCTCCCAGGTCATAGTCACTGATTTTCAATGTCAGAATCCTCTCTAGTTGTGGTTTGACTGCGAGTATCCCCTTCGGGAGATACACAGTGATGATGGTGTAGTTGAAGTCCCTCGGGACACTGTCATGACTCACTGCACCGACCAGAGGTGGTATGTAATTGGGTAGGATGGATGACAATAACTTTACATTCACCAAGTCATCTCTATGCTTGGTTCTTTTCTCAGTCACAGCTCGGGATGGTCCAGATCTGCGAGCAGTCGATGGGGAGGCTTGCACTCCTCTCGTTGATGAAGCTTGTACACCTACAAACATTACTCTTTCAGTCATGAGGTCGACAAGTATCTCCTTCACATATTCTTAGACTGCGCTAAGTTCTTCATACATACACACTCTTGGTTGAATATCTCAGGTTGAAGAGAAACTATTCTATGCAACAGAACAGATGGCGATAGCTCAATGATCACTGCGTGAAATCTACTGATATGAGAGTTCAGATAATCATAGGTGGAAAAATTGTTCTTGGTGCAAGGCTTAATGAACTTAGTAGACAACTAGGTAACAGATATTTCCAATGGGTGAGAAGCCTTCATTAATGCAGTTATGTTCGTTACGACACGATCCCAATGGTCTGATGAAAAGCTTCCTGGCCATAGATATTGTTCTAATCGTTTGGGCTAACGGTTATAATGTGTGCAACAATCATATTACTTCGTCATGGAGAAGTGCCATGCTGTGTTGTACTGGTATCCCGTCGAAGTTCAAATTCTGGAATCCTGCCTTCTGCACAGTTCTTTCTGGTGCTATTTGTAATTTTTCTATCTTGGTTTTCTTCTTACTGAGCTTTCTATCCTTTTTCCTAGTGATCTTTGTCTTGGTATTCCTCTTTCCATTCTGATTGTTATCTTCTCTTAGCATAGTAACTTTTCACTGTTGATGGTCTTTACCAGGGTTCAAGGGAAATACTTCTTATTTGTCTAGTGTAGGTACTCTACTCTCTTGTACAGACAGGTATCTCAAGTCCTCCTGTGTCCTTTCAGTTTCAACATCCCGATGTTTGGCCCTTAGTAGTTTCAGCTAATCTTCTTGTTATTTAAATAAGTGTGTGATTCTCTTGGTCATGAAGTCTCTTAGGTATTTCTTTTTCTGTTCTAAGTCTTCTTCTTCCTTCCTTCGGGTCTGATCCTTCTCGATCCAGTTTTTTCCTAGTAACATAGTAAATGGAGCATTGTTCTCAATAAATTTAACAACCTCAAAATCTTCCTTTGTCGAAGTTCCATGAGCACTCATAGATATTTGGGTAAGTCTTGCACACAGGGTTACTGGCTTTCCTCTAAACAATTCTATTCCTTCCAATGAAGAAATCATAGCAGGCTTCCCTAAAATTTCCCAAGTTCTTTATGTCATGATATTCACCTGTGTTTCCTCATCCAGAACACAGTCAATGTCGAAGTCTCTTATTCTTGTTTTTATGCATTCTTTTTCTTTGAAGATCTCTGATAAGTTGATATCTCTATGATCATTCAAGGTTTCTTTCATTTGTAATAGTACAATCTCTGATTCTTTCTGGGGTTCTACCATGATCTTAGTTTCTTGTCCTTGCTCAGGTTTTTCTTGTTTCATATTCATTCTTTCAACCTTAGAAATCATTCTAGGGCAATCCAGAACTTCATGATCCATAGCTTTACAACAAAGATAATTAGGTCTTCTTCCAGGGCATTCCTTAGTAAGATGTCCCAGTCTTATGCAACTATAACAAAGAGTCAATCCTCTCTTTCTTTTAAATGATCCCCAACCCTTCCCGTACTGCGCAATAGGATCATTGTAGCTAACCTGCAAAAAATTCTTTCTAGTATCCTGCATCCATTTGTTAGTCCAAACATTCTTTCTATGCATAGGAATAACATATCTTTCATTATTTCTATCAGATCTACTCATATCAAACCTTCTTTCATCTAGTTGTGCCCTAGTTTTCATGCTAGGAAAAAATTGATCAAACATACCTAGATCCATACTCTTGAAACACAAATTTCCACTAATCTTACTTTCAGAACAGCACAAAGCTTCCAGATCTAAAACAATTTCACTATTCTTACCTTTACCAGAGCACAAAGCTTTTAGATCTTACCTCTTTTTTTCAGATTTGACTCTTCTTCTTGGCATAGAGCTTCATAATCCAAGTAGAGTACTACGCACTAGGGTAACAGATCTATGCACGGAGCTTTCACTATTTCAGGTCAGATATTAACACAGAGCTTCTTCTTTCTCAGTTACCAACAATCACAGTTTCAGGTCATATCTTCGCACAAAGCTTCTTCTTTCTCAGTTCCCAACAATCACAGTTTCAGGTCAGATCTTTGCACAAAGATTCTTCTTTCTTAGTTCCCAACAATCATAGTTTCAGGTCCTGGCAATGGAACCATTTGTTGGCACAAGGGTAGACCCAGGGTTCAACGCTACAACAACACACCAAAAAAACCCTAGCTACCAACCCTTTTGGCAAGACCTGCGAAGCAGATGAAGTCTCACCCGAGGTAGATGCAGGGGTGGTTATAGGACTCCGGTGTCTGCAACCTTAGATGGGACACAAATATGTGATTGTAACACCTTAACAGAGCACTTAGCAATTATGATTCATCAATATTCAGTCTTATTTTACAACACAACAAATCCCTAATAGAAGATCTATGCAATATTCACATAGATTCAATAGACTCAAGCACTAAGCATACCAACGTAGATCAAATCTATCATTATTTCACATTATTCGGCACTAATCTATCATATTAGATTCATATATCATCTAACATCGCACTAAGCATTGAATCACATAAACAAAAGAACAACCAAAAAGCATAAAGCATTCACAACACAGGATATACGTGGTTCACCCCCACCCTGGGGCTACATCCACCAACTCTTCGTCTTATTTATTATCTTTAGTTAATCAACTACATGCATAGAGCCTTGATATATTACTCCACAGAGGACAAGAGATCTGCGCACCTCGCTAGATCCTCCTTCCTCAAGTTACAACACAAATCCTTTCACAGTGTCTTACAATCACTTGCACTTAGCTCTGCAAGCCTCACACGGTATGCACAAAGAAATTATAGTTAGCACTTGCACTTAGCAATTAACACTTAGCACTTATCACACTGACCTCTTCTTACATCGCCTAGCTACTTATTTATAAATTACAAAATAGGCCTAAGCATGGGTAAACCCATGGGCCAACATCCCCATACCCATTACATAATCCCAAAACCCCAAAAAAAAATCCCTAAAAAGGGGCTGAGATCCCGCGATCTCTGCTTTGACTTGCACTCCACCTTCGAAAGCCTATCGAAGTCCCAAAAGTAGGTCAAACGTGACCAAGGATCCTCAATACTTGGTCAAGGGCCAACACATAGATAACTATATTTTGGTCAGGGTTCACGAAAGCTACATACAATTATTGATGAAATAAATAATTCCTAGCTTAACCAGATACTCTAAAGAGAATTATGAGTAGAGTGCTTGGCTAATTTAATTTCTTCAAGGATTCATTTAGATCACTTATAGTGGTGTTTATGTATATATATGATAATGATGTTGCTAATGATGATGTTTGTAATCTCCTAATACCATCAACGTATATCTAGAAAATAAAATGAATCGAATTAAACATTCTCTAAAATATTATTTCTATATTTGAACACAATGAAAATGAATGTACCTAGTTAATTATGGATTTTGAAAATATCGAAGAGTAGTAGAGCTATGAAACTAGGTAAAGTTACGTCTCATATTATTAAGGGAAAGGAAAGTTAAGACGAAACACTATGCATCTTCAACTTCCCAATGTATCAATTTTTTTGCAAATTTTCTTACTCCAAGGTGTTTTTAGGTCAGTCGAACGACCAATTTCTCTATGTAGGTCATCAACATTAGCCTTGAGTTTAGCAATATTCATTTTTTTTTTAATTTTATAATGTTTGAAAATAAGTTTGATAAACCAAAACAATATTGATAATATCTTAATAGCATTTCAACTTCCCCTTGTTAATAACTACCTTTTCATTCAACACCTTATCTTTAAATTTCATAAGTACGTAAGATTTCATATTATCGATATTATTAATTTGATTGTATTTTCTTATGTTCCAATAGTTAAGCTTGTAGCATATAAAATTCGCACTTGGGTACTCACATACACCTACCTACCGAGAGGTTCCTTGGGAGGTTCACTCATGTGCCATATTTATGTGTGACCAACCCAAATGATGATGTGATAACTATCAAATACTCCTCTAATGTGATGGATTTCCTTCTTGGGGCCTCTCTACTGGTGCTTAGATGAGTTCCTTAGGTTCTTATTCCCCATTGATTTCCAAACCTTAGTTGCTAGTTTAACTTATTTGACCCCTTAGGTCATTCCCTAACTTCATGGGTCCATTTGGGGGTACAAAACTTTCGACGTAGGTCCACGCTTACTTAAGATACCTTAATGATCCAAAATGGATCCAGGAAGGCCAAAATTTCAAAGTTATTGGAATCATATGAAACCAACGCCATCGCACAGGTCTCATCGATTACGAAAGTATATTCTTTTTCGAAAATGGATACCGTATGGCAAAGTTATCTTGATCTGAATTTTTTCCCAAAGAGGAAAAAAAAGTCAACAATCAACAGTCAAAGGCCATACTGTTGATGTCAGTAGTACATTGGAATGACATGAAAAATGAAGTCATGTTGACGTGGAAACACCAGGGGCTGACACGTGTCACTCATTTTTGGCATTTTAAGATGCTGATGTGGTAGGTGACTGGGTTGTATGGATGTTGATGTGGCAGGCTCAGGTCGTGACATGTGGCAGGGTATGGATGACATGTGGTAGGGTACGAATGATAGGTGGTAATGATGTGGCAGGCTCTGGGCATGATGCATGTCGTATGATGTTGTCTGTGCAGGTAAGTTGGCAGGGTGACTATGCATGTGACTCATGTACGGGCCAGTTTGGGTGTGACACATGGCCAAATCACAGGGTGCCACATGGAATCCCGGATGAGGCCAATGAGAGCCAAGTCAAAACAATTTCACTTCCAGTAGATCAGACCCCCGACCTCTGGTCTTGGCCAACATTCTAACCACCATGCGCCAGCCACTTGGGCGTGCTTGTTTCTTGTTTATACAAATGGCAAAGTTTATATTTAAGTTTGGTTAGCACAAGATTTGGGGTATAAGTGCTCAATCGAAAAGTCTAGCCCACTGACCAAGGTGCATAAGGTTAGGATCATGACCAGGAGCTCACGGAAGAAAGGGGCTACCAATCTAGTGTGAGGCGATATGGGTTCTCACACGACCAAGGGTAGGGAATCCAAGGTGGAAGTTTAGGGCGCAGCCTAGCACTCGACCATATGGTGTTGCCACATGACTAGGGGCCTGAAGGAAGGGGGCGCATGCACCCAAATACTTTCCAAAGTGGGTTTTTTACTTTGGAAAAAGTTTTTTTAATGATTTTATGCTGATTTTAATCGATTTAGGCATAAAAAGTAAGGATCTGGAGCCCGATTTGAGGCCAGATCTTGGGAGAAAGTTGGGATAGGATCCCCAACAAAAAATCTATATAAACAAGATGTTTTTTAAAATCCAGAGAGGTTCATATTAGCAGAATGATACCAAGTTGTGAATCTTAAGCCATTTTTATGCAGGGAAGCCATTGAGGAAGCGAACTTTGGAGGCCATTTTTGGGAGCTACGCTCATCCTTTTTCAGTGTCGTCATTTGTGTTGGATTCTTGAGGTCAAGAAGAACACAACCAAACTAGTTTGTAATCCATTTTATGTACTTCTGATGTATTTTTGAAGCATTGACTATTAATAACAAATCCTTCCCCCACTGAGACAAAGGCCTAGAGACGTAGGCAACTTTGTCAAACTCCATTAACAATATTTTTCCTTGTGGTTTACTTGTCTTAAAATTTCATTTTATGTTATGCATTCTTTATGATGGCTACAACATTATTTCATTAAATCTTATTCTTCTCTTCAATTTCTACATGGTAAATCAACTCATGCAAAATACTTAACCAAGTCTTTAAAAGATCATTTATGGATCAAGTGGTATCAAAACAGGTTGACAGTTGATTGCTTGAGTTTGCATGATTACCAGGGAAAAGCTAAGTCATGGTGAAGGAGAGATTATAGAAGGAGATTTTGAGATTGGATCAAGAAAGAGAACATCTCAAAGTGAGAAGATGGCATTGTAAGAAGGACTTTCTCAAAACGAAAGAAATTTTCAAAGAACTTTATTTTCCATGTTAGAGATGGTAAAAGTATTGTATGATGATTACTTGGAACAAAAGATATCGGTTCAAGGGGAATATTCAAAGCAAGACAAAAGTGAAGAAGGAGAGGACCCTCCAAAATCTCCTCCTTCACCTCCTTCATCTACATCATTATCTTCTTCTTCAAATACAAGTTCGAATACTACTTCTTCAAGAAAATTACATTCTCATAAACATAAGCCTGATATGCCATTACTTAAACTTGATGTAAAATTTGTTTTTCCTATGTATGATGACGAAGTTAATGCTGAGAATCTTAATAACTAGGTTAGACAAATGGAGGTATATTGTAATGTGAATTAAATCAAAGATGAGACAACCAAAATCAGATTGTCATCGCTTTGTCTTGAAGACACAACTCTCATCTGGTGGAAAAGTAAGATGCAACATGGAACTCAACAAGTTGGTAAGAGTTTTCCATCATGGCATGATTTTATTTCCTCACTTAGAAAACAATTCTATCCATTGGGATATTAGGAAAATGATTTAATTGAATGACAAAGTCTTAAGTTAAGAAAAGGACAATTGGTGTAGGAATATACAAATGAATTTTGTAATATGGCTTTGATGTTAGATGTTCCATTGACTGCACAAGAAACTCTTATGAAGTATAGAAGAGGTTTTCCTTCTTATATTTGTAATACTATATTTATGTTTGGACCTGATAATATTGATGAGGTTTATGTTCAAGCAACATATATTGAAACAGGAAAAACTAGAGTTAGTGTATCATGGGAATCATCTTCAAAGAAAGAAGACAAAGGAAAAGGGAATGGGAAGAAAGAAAATTAGGCGACAGTGAAGGAAGAGAAACTCTCTTCCAAGAACTGCAATAAAGAAGGGAATGGTGATGAACATTTCTGGCAATTGCACCCAAATAAGAGACCGAAGTGGTTCAAAGAGAAGAAAGGGAGGCAAAACGTTGCAACAACAACACGACCAACAAACTTGGGGTTAGATTCAGGTGATGAGACTAAGATCACAATAGTTGGTTTGTTAGGTAAAATTGGTGATGGCTTTGATTTAAGAAGTAAATTGTTTCATAAAAGGGCTATTATGAAACATACCAAGATTGACACATTGATAGATAGTGTATCTCAATCTAACTTAATTTCAGAAGAAGTGGTTAAGAAATTGGGATTAAAAACTAAGATGCATCACAAACCCTATTCACTAAATTGGATAAGCAAAGATCACAAATTGCCCATAACAAATCAATGTATCATAAAATTTGCAATTACATCTAAGTATGTGGATGAAGTAATATGTGATGTGGTGTCACTAGAAACATGTGGAATGGTCTTAGGAAACCCTTATTTATATGATCGCAAAACAATCTTCTACATGGAACATAATCAATATCACTTGTTTAAGAAGGGAACTGAATATGTTGTACATACTCATCATATTAAAGAAAATCAATCTCTTTTAACCATGGAACAATTAAAGAAGACAACTTATGCAAACAATACACCTATAATTGCGCCAAGTAAAGCAGTTGATCTTAATCATGAACATGAGATGGTTGTAGGATGGGAGTTCATTCATACTTTGCTTCAAGATAAGTTAATGTCGTGCAAGCCCGTCAAACATATTGGTTTATTTTCAGTCATATTTATGATATTATCACTTCTAATGTTTTCTACATGGATGGTAGTGGATTCAGTAAGAGGTGAACGAGTTCAAATATCTCACAATATGATTTCAATTATCATGGTTATTATGCAATTGATTGTGATGTGACAGTTGCACAGGATAGAGTTTAAAGACAATGGACAAGTGGGGAGGCCTATCCCACACTTGTTGTTTTCTTAATATCCTTTTGGAGGAACAAAAGGTCATAGTGGGGAGGAATGATCCAAAATGGATCCAGGAAGGCCAAAATTTCAAAGTTCTTGGAATCGGACGAAACCAATGCCATCACGTAGGGATCATCGTGTCAATTCTTGTAGTATGTTCTTTTTTGAAAATGGACATCGTATGGCAAAGTTATTGTGATCTGAACTTTTTCCCAAACAGACAAAAAAAGTCAAAGTCAACAATCAGTGGTCGTACTACTGACGTCAGCAGTATGTCAGCATGATAGGGTAGATGACGTCATGATGATATCAGCATGTTGACATGGCAACACCAGGGACTGACATGTGTGACATGTGGCCCAATCACAGGGCACCACATGGTACTCCAGATGAGGTCAATGAGGGCCAAGTCAAAAAAAATTCAGTTCCGACGGATCAAACCCATGACCTCCAAGCTTGGCCAATGTTCTAACCACTATGTGCTAGCCACTTGGGTGCATTTGTTGCTTGTTTATAATGGCAGAGCTTATATTTAAGTTTGGTTAGCGTGGGTTTTGGGGGGATAAGTTTCTGATCGGTAGGGCTAGCCCATTGGCCAAGGTGAATAAGACCAGGATCATGACTAGGAGCTCATGAAAGAAGGGGGATACCACTCTAGCGCGAGGCCATATGGGTTTTCACACGACCAAGGGCAGGGAATCTAGGGTGTAATTTTAGGGCGTGGCTTAGCACTCGGCCATATGGCACTGCCACATGAATAGGGGCCCAAAGGAAGGGGTCACGCATGCCCAAATACTTGCCAAAGTGGGTTTTTTACTTTGGAAAATGATTTTTTAATGATTTTATGCTGATTTTAATGGATTTAGGTCCAAAAAGTGAGGACCTAGAGCCCGATTTGAGGCCAGATCTTGGGAGGAAGTTGGGATAGGATACCCAACCAAAAATATATATAAACCAGGTGTTTTTGATAGTCTAGATAGGTTCATATTAGCATAATTATGCCAAGTTGTGAAGCTTAAGCCATTTTTACGTAGGGAAGCCATTGAGGAAGTGAACGTTGGAGGTTATTTCCGGGAGCTACTCTCATCCTTTTTCAATGTCATCAGTTGTGTTGGATTCTTGAGGTCGAGCAGAACACAACTAGACCAGTTTGTAATCCATTTGATGTACTTCTAATATATTTTTGAAGCATTTAAGATTAATAAGAAAGTCTTCCCCCATTGAGACAAAGGCCCGAAGATGTAGGCAAATTTGTTGAACTCCGTTAACAATCTTTGGCATTATGGTTTGTTGTTCTTAAAGTTCATTTTTTGTTCTTCATTCTTTATGATGGCTGCAACATTCTTTCATTAAATCTTCTTCTTCTCTTCAATTTCTAAATGGTAAATCAACTCATGCAAAATACTTCCCAAATCTTTAAAATGTCATTTACAAATCACTTAAATTAGATCCATACACATCCAAACTCATTTGAGACTTATTATTTATGAATCAAATTTGATAAAATCCCTTAAACCCTAATAATCTCTTTGTGTTAGTTGTACTGCAAATATATTTATGATACCACAAAATCAATCCATGAATCACAATACAGAGTCATTTAAACTTAAAAACCTACATTGCCATTACAACCAAACTCATGTTACATAGCCAAAAGACATGATATAGTTGTTCATACAATTTGAATATCCTAATCATGAATCCAACATTTCTTTTATCTCTAAAATTGCTTCTTTAAATTATTATATTAAATTATTATTCAAACTATTATATAAAAACACAAACTAAGCTAATTTTTAATTGTTTTGTATTTGTGATATGTTATTAGTTATATATCTTCCCTTTCATTTTTTTATGTATATACTCGATTCCTTCCCATTTAGAATATAGTTTGCTATTTTCTTTTTTATCAGGATAATGAGTGAAATGTTCGCTTAAAACAAATTGCCTCAAAATATATATTAATGATAACAATCATAAATTCAATTACACTAAAGACTATTATAATATTTCACGACTTTGTCCAATCTTCTCCATAAATTCAATTACACTAAAGACTATTATAATATTTCACTTCTTTGTCCATTCTTCTCCGTTAGAGTCTTCATAAATCCTCTCACTATTTAATATTTAATGAGGATAATATTTGTATTCATTAAAATACTGTCCATGAAATCCTTATGTCTTAAGAGAAACAAGTGCCACTGCATGGCGATGTCCGTGGTGAGAAGGGTTTTGGGAAGTGGAAAACAATTTTGTTCCTTAAAATAATGTATAAGGAAAATTTGACTAACAGAAAAAATAACCCTAAATAAGATAGACCACGTCTTAATTTAATAATTTAAATGGATAGTTATGAGAGTTAAGTAATATATTTATTTAACTTCAATTACCTAGCCATTTCCTTACTTTATGAATCTAAACAAATGACTTCATGGTGGACCTAACTATCTTTAAATTAAAGTTGCAAGCGTTCACTGCGTATTACGAACATTAGGAACCAAAGAATCTCATTATATTTCAACTGGAAATCATTTTTCGCCCTGCATGTGAGCATTGAGCATAAGAGATGTTTCCCAACTCCGTTCACATAAGAGAGCACCATTTCATATTACAATGGCACTTCTCGATAATGGAATTTGTGGACAACCAATGAGAGACAGTCTTGATAGGCGTCGGATGATTGAAATTTGCTCAAGTTTTAATTTCCAGCCATAGAAAGGTGTGAACGATTTATATTGAACAGATCAATGATTCTTCCCATTCGCACAACCATCTCTCGATGAATCATTCATTTTATTATATTTTTTTAGTTGAAGACTGAAGGCATACTCATATCTTGTACAGAATAAAAAAGACGGTCATAAAATGTGTAAAATTTGATTGATCAGAAAATAAGGACCAGAAAATTTCAGGAATGCATGTTATTTCTATATATTTATATGTTGTAAAAATGTTTGAATCGGAATAGGTAAAATATCAGTTTAATAACATAATTCCTAATTTATGAGAAATTTTTCATCTATGACACATATATTGAATATAAAATGTAATGTAAATAATATTGTTATTTGTGACAAGTAGAATTAGGCCCATGTATGTCCTCATTCTCTGTATTTGCCTCTATTTTTGTTCTGTACATCTGCAAAATTTATATTCGAGTATTACCTATGCCAAGTATCTATGTTTATATAAGTATAAACACATAAAGTAGAAGATCATATCGAAAAATATTATAGCTCTTTGGTTTCTTGATAGAAAATTACTGCAGGGAAGGAGGCTACCTAGCTCGATGTGATGTTGATGGAGATCGATCCAATGGAACTCGATAGGCTTAGAAGATGTCAGATAGGCCAAAGATGAGAGCAACTTGGGTTATACAACTTCTGTAGAGCTTGGTGTGTGTTTTCCACTGAGATTCATAATGTTGTTAGACAATAGAAGTTGAAAGAGAAAGGAGAGCTCGCCCTGGTAATAACTAATCATCGAGTGAGGCGGTAGAGTGACAGAAAGGCAGAGTGAGGTGGTAGAGTGGCAGAAATTACAGAAACAAAGGCGGTGAGGTGGTTTAATTTATTATGATAGAAAGAAAGACAATGAGGCAGTTTTTAATTTATTTTGACAAAGGTTTGCAGGTATGCAAGATTTATGCTTATTGCTATCAAACATGAATTTAATGAATGCATCACAGTTGTTTTGAAGAGCTTAATAATTAAAGTGTTATTATATTCACTCACTGCAGAAATGTTAATACAACAAGACAATCCACATATATTCACTCAATACAGACATGAATTTAATTAATGCATCTTTAATTGTTTCGAAGAGCTTAATAAATAATATACTCAAAACTTAGGATTGACAAAAGAGCTCTGCAATAAGAGTTTCAATTTATTAGCCAATAGATTTGTAAATAAAATCCATTAAAATATTATCAAATAATAACTATTTTAGTTTTCCTATGTACAACTTTGAGAATTACATAAATATTTTTAGTCAATGGTAAAGTAATGGAACGTCAATTATCGAACGATCACTAGAGTCGAGTCGTGGCCTTCGGCAGGGACTAATAAGAAACTATGTCACTGTATAACTCCATATTGGACTAAATTAGCAATATTTGATACATTGGATACATTGATTATGATTTAAGGGAGATGATAAAAGATAATTGTATAATGATTTTCATTGTTGCACGATATTTAAGTATAGTGGTATGAATAACGTTGGTAGAAATACATGAGTTGTATGATTAAAATTTATGTATAAATTGATGACTTGTATAATTAGAATTTAAGTGTAAAGTTGGAGTTACGAAACATGACATTTATGAGGTGAGATTATTTGTTTATATAATAATAATAATCTATTTTTAAGGTCAGGACCAAGCCAAACACGGTCACGACCAAACCAGACACCAAATTGGTGTATGAGACCCCAACGATTTGACTAGTAAAGTTTACAGAGGTATACATACCCTATCCCCCTCTGGATTTGAACGTGTGACCTCTTAGGAAGAAACACATGTTCTTAACCATTAGGTCCACATGTTCTTATATATATAGTATAATTAGTCATTAAAGTATGTATAAGTTGGAGATTGTGTTAAATGATTTTTTTAGAGCTATTAGTCCCTGCCGAAAGCGTAGAGGGACTATAACGATCGATAATTCGTTGAATTCATATTAGTTTTTCCCTTGACTAAAAATATTTTCATAATCTCTATTGTTGGAACTAGAGAACTAAAAACATTGATTTGTATATAATAAAAAATACCATACATGTCATGATCTCATTGGATAACAAATTGGAGGTCTTATTGCTAGCTTCACTATTCCCAATGTTTTATATGTTAGCATATCCAAAGTTTTTGATCATCTATGGTCTTTCTAAATTTTTACTATTTTTATTAAAATGTTTAGATATCCAAAGTTTTGAGCATCGAGAATCATTTTTTTATTAGTTGACTTCATATTAATTTGTCCTTTGAGTAAATTATTTTTGCATAGTCTCTATTGTTCGAACTATTGTTATTATTATTACTTTTTTTATTGTTTTTATTTTATATTATTATAAAATAATACAATAATTATTTTGCGTACGTAACAGGCCTGCCACACTGCATTCTTTCTTAAATGTTTACATAGCGCAAGGCCCTTCGATGGTCCTGACAGACTTAAATGTTTGTTTAACATGCCTGTTACAATACATTTTCCTCCGAATTGTTTTTTATACAATGTTGTCTGCAATGAATATGGGCAATATTGTTCTTTAGCAACATTATTGGTTCACTGGTTGATGCTTGCTCATTGCTTGTTCATTGGTTTCTTGTTTGCCTGTTGTTGTTGCTTTTGTTTGCATGTTGCTCTTGTTGCAACTTGCATGCTTGGGATTCTGAAACTGTGATTGGAACTGTGCTTCTGTTGTTCCCCGTTGACGGGTGGGTTTCAGTGCCATGTTTACCTTCCTATTCGTTGTTTTTTGTTTGCTATTTCCAGTTTGAACATGAAAAATTTCAATACTGGAGATGCCTTAGTCAAAATCCTCTTGCAGAACATCTTTGTATGTGAGGAGAAAATTCAATTTACTTTTTTATATGTCATTGTGACTGTGATGGAGGTGGGTTTTGTGTCAAACATTGGCATTCAAGAACAATACCAATACAACATTACAATCATGTTTCTCTGGTCGTAGTAGTCACATACAAAGATGTTCCGCAAGAGGATTTTGATCCATCCTAGTATTGAAAATTCTTACTTGCAAACTGGAAAAAAAAACAAACAACGAATAGGGATGCAACCATGGAAGTGAAACTTACCCGTGAATGGGGAACGACAGAAGTGCAGTTCCAATTGAGGATGCAGAATTCCAACCGTGAAAACTGCAACTTTCTTAAATGTTTACATAGTGGGATGCCTTTGGACGGTCCTCACATCCTTAAATGTTTACTTGATAGGCTTCACAGCCTGAAATGTTTTCTTAACATGTGTGTTACAATACATTTTCCTCCAATTTTTTTATACAATCTTGTCTATAGTGAATTTGGCCAATATTGTTCTTTGCCGACATTCCTGGTTGACTGGTTGATGCTTTATCGTTGGTTCGTTGGATGTTGCTTATTGTTGTTTGATTCAACTTTGCAAAGTTGAGGTCCTGCAGCTGCAGTTGGGCCTCTTGGTACTTGGTCATTGGTTTGTTGTTTTCTTCTTGCTCTCGTTTTCTTCAAATTTGCAAGGTTGGGGTCCTACATCCACAGTTGGACCTGTTGTTGCAGTTTGCAAGACAGGGGTTGCGTTTCTGTCCTTCCCCATTCACTGGTGGGTTTCAGTGTCGCGGTTGCATTCCTGCATTACTTAATAGGCCTGTTGAAATACATTTTCCTCCGACTTTTTTTTTATACAATATTGTCTGTAGTGAATATGGGCAATATTGTTCTTCAATGACATTACTGGTTCATTGGTTGATTCTTGATTGTTGCTTGTTCAGTGTTTTCTTGTTTTCCTATTGTTGTTGCTCTTCTTTTCCTGTTTCTCTTATTGCAGTTTGCACACTTGGGATTCTGCAACTATGATTGCGACTATGTTTCTGTCATTCCCCATTGACGGGTGGGTTTTGTTGCTATGTTTATCTTCCTATTCATTGTTTTTTGTTCGCTATTTCTAGTTTGAAAGTGAAAAATTTCAATACTGGAGATGCATGAGTCAAAATCCTCTTGGAGAACATGTTTGTATATGAGAAGAAAATTCAATTTCATTTTTTATATGTCACTATAGTTGTGATGGAGGTGGGTTCTGTGTCGAACATTGGCATTCAGGAACAAGACAAAGACATCATTACAGTCATATTTCTCTAGTCCTGGTAGTCACCTGCAAAGATATTATGCAAGAGGATTTTGATCGCTCCCAATATTGAAAATTCTTACTTGCAAACTGGAAAAAAACAAACAACGAATAGGGATGCAATGATGGCAATGAAACTTACCCTTGAATGGGGAGTGACAAAAGCACAGTTCCAATTGCAGATGCATAATTCCAATTGTGAAAACTGCAACTTTCTTAAATTTTTACACAGTGGGAGGCCTTTGCACGGTCCTCACAGCCTTAAATGTTTACCTGACAAGCCTCACAGCCTGAAATGTTTTCTTAACAAGCGTGTTACAATACATTTTCCTCCTATTGTTTTATACAATCTGGTCTATAGTGAATTTGGGCAATATTGTTCTTCACCGACATTCCTCGTTGATTGGTTTATGCTTGCTCATTGGTTCGTTGGATGCTTCTTATTGTTGTTTGATACAACTTTGCATAGTTGAGGTCCTGCAGCTGCAGTTGGGACTCTTGGTACTTGTTCATTGATTTGTTGTTTGTTACTTGGTCTTGTTTTCTTCAACTTTGCAAGGTTGGGGTCCTACATCTGCAGTTGGACATGTTGTTGCAGTTTGTAGGGAAGGGGTTGTGCTTATGTTATTCTATTGGCACAGGGGCAAACCCAGGGTTCAATGCTACAAAAAAGCACCAAAAAAACCCTAACTACCGACCCTTTCAGCAACACCTGCGAAGAATATGAATTCTCACCTGAGGTAGAGGCAGGGGTGGTTGTAAGACTCAGGTGTCTGCAACCTTAGCTGGGACATAGATCTGTGATTATAATACTTAATAAAGCACTTAGCACTGTTAGTTCATCATTATCTAACCAATATCTACTCCACAGAGAAAACAGAGCATCGCAACATTCACCCTGATCTAATGTATATAAGCACTTAGCAAAGGAATTAGATCAGATCTAGCAGATTCAAGCACTAAGCAGGTTCACAGACATCAGATCTAGCATCCAGATTCATCATAAGCACAAAGAATAAGAAGATCTAGCTATCTATATCAAAGCACTTAGCACATAACACATAACAATATTAGAACATCGTACAGAGAAGAATAACATAGTATTTACATGGTTCACCCCCACCCTGGGGCTACGTCCACCAAATATTCTTCTTTATTATCTTCTTCAATGGTTTACATGCACAGATCCTCACAACCCTTACTCCACATAAGACAGGAGATCTGCGCATCTCGCTAGATCCTCCCTCCTTGTGTTACAACACAAAGCTCTCCACAGTCTCTTACAAAGAATTTCACTTGGCTCTGTAGGTCTCACACAGTATGCACAAAGCCTTACACTTATTGATCACACATATACCACTCTTAGCACTTAGCCAACTTGCAAAACACTTGCACACTATTCCACTACTTCTTAAATTGCCTAGCCTTCTATTTATACATACAAAATAGGCCTAAACATGGGTAAACTCATGGACCAACATCCCATTCCTGTTACATATTCCCAAATCCCAAAAAAGACCCAAAAAGGGGTCGAGATCCCGCGATCTCTGCTTTTTCTTGTGCTCATTCTTCGACAGGCTGTCGAAGTCCCAAAATAGGTCAACTTGACCAAGGATCTCCCAAAACTTGGTCAAGGGCCAACAGGCCCCCAACACTCACCTGTGACTCGTCCCGAGTCACTCTGGTCTAACTAGTTCTGCTTTGAATGCCTCGATCTTGGCTCAAGATGCTTCGACCTACTGCTGTGCTATGGCCTCCTTTTCAACGAACTCATGGATGATTGCATCATTAATAGGTCCCTCTAGACATTGTTCCGCTATAGTGACAACCTGCTCTAGCTCTACTCCTTGGCCTTCTACCTCTGTAAACAACTGATAGGCCTTATCTTGCACAGGTTGGAGTTTATGAGTTATCTCCATAACTGTTCTCTGGATAGTATGGATTTTTTGTTGTGCAGTGCATTTTTGTGTTGGGAGCGCTTCATTCTTTCCACAGTTGACAGGGAATTCAGTTGCGCCTATATCTTTTCGGCTTGATATTTCACCTCTTGGAGCTACGACTCCAGTTCTCTTAATTCTAGGATCTCAGCGAGTCGTTCATATGTTAGGGCATTGCGATCAGTGAGCTGCTTACATTCTAGGGTAAGAGCCTTGAGCCTTTCAACTGCGCTCCTGGAAGTTTCTTCCCTTTGGTCTCTTACATATTGAGGGGTCTCGGGTACTACACGTAGCTCCAAATATGTTATGCATTTTTGTAGTTTCTGGATCACTTATTCAAGTTGCGCTACTTGTTGTGGAACTCGCTCTTCAGCCTTTACTTCTATGATTGTCACAGAGAGAATTTATTTTTTGACTACTTCCTTTACTTTGAGTTGCTCCACGAGAAATTGTTCCTTTTCTTGTTGTAGATGGTATTTTTCTTCATCAAACTTCGCTTGGAGAGAAATATTTTCCCATTCTGCAGCACTGCGTTGCTCTACAAGGAATGCCTATACTTGTGTCAAAGTTTGGGTGGCTTTCATTGTTTCTTCTTGCGCTCGTCGAAGATGAGCTTCGACTGTATCAGCTAGGTGGTGGAGTTGAGTTGGCTCATCTCCCAATTATGGTTCTTCCGGCGTAGTGGAGACTGCGCGGTTGGACTGTAGGGCCTGTTGTACCCCTCAGAGTTTAGTCTCAATTTGATCATACAACTCCTCTTGCTTTGCTTCTTGTTTCTCTTCTATTTCCAGTGAATAATCTTGTAGGGCTACTATGAGTAATTCGAGGTCATTAGAGGCAAGGACGGTCTGCATATTGGTCATGGTGGCCTTCACTTTCTTTTAGGAGGAATGTTTTGGAGGTGGACCTTTCCTCTTCTTCAGGGGATCATCCTCTTCACCCTGCTATTATTCGACCTCTTTGTCGTTCAACACTTCACCATCACCTCCTTTCTCTAGTGAGATGGAAGTAGTCTTCACAGATGCACTGTCTAAATCCTGAAACTCTACAGGTTTCTTTATCTTGCTAGGTCCGGGTGTACCCTACGCACTTTCTGGGTTGTCGATGTCAGATATCTCTGCAGGGTCTACTGGAATGAGGAGGTCTTCCGACCAGTCCTTGGTGATCTCCTCCAAGTCCTCCTCTGTTAGCTTATAGTAGGATTGGAGTTGTTTCTTGTGTTCACTAGCACGTACTGTGATGTAAATAAAATGTCGGTCTGCATTAAACTTCATCAAGGGCCTGAAACGATGTAGAGTGTTTGGAGTGATGCACGGTTTAGAATGGATGGTTGTCTTCAACTGGTTGTAATAGGTATGAAAAACAACATTGGACTTCCATTGTTTATTCATATCGCTTGAGTACCAAAGTGTATTGAAATTCGCGGCCAATGGTTCGAAAGGCTTGATGACCGGGAAGGTCGCACCTTCTGGCAGCTCTCATGCAATAAAAGAGATTAGGATCAATAGCCATCTGAAATGAAATTTGTACCCTTGATCCTGGGATTCTTTGTAGCCGAGTTCTAATTTGTTCACTAGATACTTCACCCATTTCACCTGAAGTGCTTCTACGCACTTCCTTGCGAGGTCGACTACAAAACCAATGACTTGGGTGGGTCAGTTTTTTCGTAATAACTTCCCTGCAATCAATTGACAGGCGAGGCACACTGTGCCACTCTAGATAGAAGCTACCTTGTAGTCTCGAGTGCCCTTCTCGGCATCGCCATAAGTGTCCTTGATCCGCTATGCTAGAGCGCAATCCATGGCTTTTCCTGGATAAAAGTCTTGTGGATTAGGTCCTTGCATACTTAACCCCGTTATCTGATTGATCAACGTCGGATCAACTGTTATACAATGGTTTAGCCACAAATAACCTCCATGGTAATAGGATAACAATATATTGACTGATGCATTCACCTCCTGATGTCGTCCGAAGTGAGGACTCTTCATGACATTGAGCAGGGTAGACTGCGTGAGGTTATGGGTCCACTATTGGGGGATTATCTTTGAATTATTCCCCTTAGTTTGGGTCAGGTACTTATGTGGGGCGAGCATGTTGTAAACTTTGCAATCTTCGATGTTGAAGTCGCTAAAATTCAACGCCACAATCTTATCTTGGTCTGCTCGAACTACGCATATCCCCTTTGGGAGGTACGTAGTGACCAAGGCGTACACAAAATATCTAGGTACGTTGTCTCGATTTATTGCGCTGCTTATAGGTGGTAGATAGGTGGGTAATACAGTCGGGATCAATTTAACATTCACTAGATCATCCCTGTGCTTGGTTCGCTTTTCATCAGATGGTTGGGATGGTCCAGCTCCATGAGAAGTCGATGGAGAGGTTGACATTCCTCTCGTGGATGATGCTTTTATACATGTGTACATCGACATGACTCTTTTAGTCATGAGGTCAATCAAAACTTCTTCAACAATTTTATCGGCAACGCTCAACTCATTTGACATACACACTAGGGGTTAACAATCTCGGGTTCAGGGGGTAACTCAGACACAATAATGAGATAGAGAGAAAGATCACGATGATCACTGTATAAACTCGACTTAGTCTACGGGCTCAAATTCTCAATTTGCAAAAGTGTTCTCGGTGCATGACACGATGGGATAAATAGGTAACTCGACAATGGGTAGCTTGCAACGCGTATGAAGTCTTCATTAACTCTGTTTTGTCCGTTATGGCACGGTCCCAACGGTCGGATGGCGAGTTGTCTGTCCATAAATTTCTTTCTATCCATTTGAAGCATTGATCTAATGGTTATAATGGCCTCAACGGCTATATTGCTTCGCTATGGCGAAGTGCCATGCATCGTTGTTCTGATATCCCGACGAAGCTCCAATTCTACGAATTTTCCTTCTACGAGGTTCCCTCTGGAATATTTTGCAACTTGTCGATCTTAGATTATTTTTTACTTATCCTTCTAGCCTTCTTCCCAGTGAGTTTCATCTTGGTGTGCCTTTTTTCCATTTTGATCCTTAGCTTCTTTGGCATAGTTACTTCGCACTGTTGAGATTCTTTCTTAAGATTCAAGGGTAACCCTTCTTCTTTATATGGAATAGGTACTTCAATCTTCATTGGTTCTTCTAGTGTTCTTGTAGCTTCGACATCTGGGTCTCAGGTGGTAAATGGATTTGATTTGTTCTTTTGTTCTTTAATCAAGTGTGCGATTCTTCTAGTCATGAATTCTTTTAACTCTTTCTTTTGTTGTTCTAAAACTTTTTCTTCTTCTTTCCTTCTGGCCTGATCTCTTTCAATCCAAGGTTTTCCTAGTAGCATGGTAAATGGGGAATTGTTCTCATTGAATTTAACAATCTCAAAATCTTCGTCTGTCGAAGTTCCATGGAAAGTCATAGGTATTCGGGTGAGCTTTCCACATAGATTTATCAACTTCCCTTTGAATAGTCCTATTCCTTCTAGTGAAGGAATCATAGCAGGATTCCCTATAGCTTCCCACATTCTCTCTATCATGATATTCACCTGTGTTTCCTCATCCATAACACAGTCAATGCCGAAGTCTCGTATTCTTGCTTCAAATCATTCTTTTTCTTCGAAGATCTATGAATAGTTGACATGTCGGTGGTCATTTAGAGTTTCTCTTATCTGTAGCAATACTCTCTCTGATTCTTTCTGGGATTATTTCATAATCTTAGTTTTTGGATCTGCCTTAGGGTTTTCTTGATTCATATTCATTTTTTCAACCTTAGCAATCATTCTAGGGCAATCCAAAACTTCATGGTCCATAGATTTACAACAAAGACAACTAGGTCTTCTCCCAGGGCATTCCTTAACAAGATGTCTGGGTTTTCTGCAACTATAACAAAGGGTTAATCCTCTATTTCTTTTAAATGATCCCTATCTCTTTCTGTATTGCGCACTAGGATAATGGTAGCTAACCTACAAAAAAATCTTTCTAGGATCCTGCATATACCTATTAGTCCAAATATCCTTTCTATGCATAGGTATAACATATTTTTCACTACTCTTATCAGATCTACTCATATCAAACCTTCTTTCATCTATGGATACCCTATTTTTCAAGCTAGGATAGAATCTATCAAACACACCTAGATTCATACTTTTGAAAGAAAAAAATTCCACTAATCTTACTTCTACAGAGCACAAAGCTTTCAAATCTAGAACTTTTTCACTATTCTTACCTTAATCAAAGCACAAAGCTTTCAGATCTAGAACTTTTTCATTATTCATACCTTTATTAGAGCACAAATATTTCATATCTTACCTCTTTTAATCAAGAATTCTCACTTTTACCTTTCTTAGGGAAAAAAGCTTCCATATCTTACCTCTTTTATTCAGATCAAACTTCTTTTCCTTAGCACAGAGCTTGCACAATTTCATATCAGATCTTTGCACAGATCTTCTTCTTCCTTAGTTCCCAACAATTACAGTTTCATTCCCAGCAAATGAACCATTTCTTGGCACAGGGGCAGACCCAGGGTTCAATTCTACAACAACACACCAACAAAACCCTAACTATCAGCCCTTTCGGCAACACCTACGAAGCAGATGAAGTCTCACCCGAGGTAGAGGCAGGGGTGGTTGCAGGACTCCAGTGTCTACAACCTTAGCTAGGACATAAATATGTGATTATAATACTTAATAGAGCACTTAGCACCGTTAGTCATCATTATCTAACCAATATCTACTCCGCAGAAAAAACAGAGCATCGCAGCATTCACCCTGATCTAATGTATATAAGAACTTAGCAAAGGAATTAGATCAGATCTAGCAGATTCAAGCACTAATCAGGTTCACAGATGTCAGATCTAGCATTCAGATTCATCATAAGCACAAAGCATAAGCAGATCTAGCTATCTATATCAAAGCACTTAGCACATAACACATAAACATATCATAACATCTCACAGAGAAGAATAACATAGTATTTACATGGTTCACCCCCACCCTGGGGCTACGTCCACCAATTCTTCTTCTTTATTATCTTCTTCAATGGTTTACATGCATAGAGCCTCACAACCATTACTCTGCATAAGACAGGAGATCTACGCAGCTCACTAGATCCGCCTTCCTTGTGTTACAACACAAAGCTCTCCACAGTCTCTTACAATGAATTTCACTTGGCTCTGCAGGTCTCACATAGTATGCACAAAGACTTACACTTCTTGATCACATAGATCCCACTCTTAGCACTTAGCCAACTTGCACAACACTTGCGCACTATTCCACTACTTCTTACATTTCCTAGCCTTCTATTTATACATACAAAATAGGCCTAAACATGGGTAAAACCATGGGCCGACATCCCATTCTCGTTACATATTCACAAATCCCAAAAAGGATCCAAAAAGGGGACAAGATCCCATGATCTCTGCTTCATCTTGTGCTTCGTCTTCAACGTGCTGTCGAAGTCCCAAAATAGGTAAACTTGACCAAGGATCTCCCAAAACTTGGTCAAGGGCCAACAACTTCCCCATTCACCGGTGAGTCTCAGTGTCATGGTTTCATTCCTGTTCTTTGGTTGTTGTTTTCTATTTCTAGTTTGCAAGTAAGAATTTTCAATACTGGGAATGCCCGAGCCAAAATCCTCTTGTAGAACATTTTTGTATGTGCCTACTACGACCAGAGAAACAAGAGTTTGATGGTGTCTTGGTGTTGTTCTTGAAAGTTGTTGTTCTCTAGAGATCACACCTCTGTCGCAACCATAGTGACATGTAAAAGGTTGACAAATATATGACACGTGCATTTAGAAGAATATACAAAGAACATGAAAGAAATCATATTGATACTATGCAAATGACACATGCACTTGGAAATACATTACTTAATCTTTAACAAATATCTGCTCAACAAACAACCGACGTTGCATTTTCACTGCTCTTGGATTGTGGTTCAAGGAAATGTGTTTTCAAAAACACATCTCCACTTGAGAAACACAAATTGGAACATGGTTTTACAGTTGGGCCACAAAAAATACTATTAAAATAAAATAATATGAAAAATGTTGAAATAGATATAAACAACATCTCTTTGGACTTGAACCAGAGTTTGTTGAGCTCCAACTATATTTCATAGCTAAGAATGTTTTTCCCATAGTTAATGTGTTTCTATGGCTTCAAAATTATGATACTAAGTGTTCTTATGTGAGGGATAAAGTTCTTATCTCCCTTTCTTTTTCCTCTTCTATACTTACCCATTTTTTCCTTTTCTTATTCCCTTCTATTATCCATTTTTGGTTCTATACTTAGTCGTGTTTCTATGCTCACGAGTTCCAAGGGTGGTGAACTAAAAAATATTCATCTCCATCTATATCTTCACATCATGAGTCTGATCGACCATCGTTTTTTTTCATACTTAGCCAATTTTATGTCCGCGGGTTCACGGATAGGCGCTATCGAACTCTCATGCTCTGTGTTCAGGGTATACATCTTGCACCCCAAAACTTTGGTGATCTACAATTCGACCCCGGATTCATCGAACTCGCAAGCCTGACTCTACCTACGATGACTCCATCTGACCGACCCACCTTTCCATACTTAGTTGAGTCTTCAAAGTTTTGCAGATTCATGGACTCTCGGGTTCACAAAAGTTTGAAAGAATTTTTCGCTCCCC
The DNA here is from genome assembly GCA_009831015.1 of Picea engelmannii. Taxonomy (NCBI): domain Eukaryota; kingdom Viridiplantae; phylum Streptophyta; class Pinopsida; order Pinales; family Pinaceae; genus Picea; species Picea engelmannii. Next base: position 159,868 of record ML779065.1, on the reverse strand, counting down.
TCCATCCCCGCCATCTTCCACCCTTCCCAATGCACATTAATTATTATTTTACTAGTGACAAATCACCAAGAAGGTTTGAAACAATTGGCATTAATAAGTGGAAAGCTCTAGGACTTCTCCCATTAAAACGCATTAACGAGCGAATATTATGGGATTTGATGATTTTTTTGTGTCCATCTTGAATTGGCAAAAATTGTTGGTTATTTTAGTTTTTTTAAGGCATCATCATAGTAAGAGTGCAATATTGTGCTTCCCCACTGTCATCCACAAAGGTGTCATCCAAAAAGGTGTTGACATCATGTCCCTCTTTAATACTGTGCATATATTATAGATTGTCATATTGAGAATATGCTTGCATATGGAAGTGTTAACTCATATGTTATTAGTGACAACTCATGACACATATTCAAAAATATTGTCATTAATAGGCGAAAAGGTTAAGGAAATCTCCCATTAAAATGCATTAAACCAAGATTTATGGAAGATTATACTATCATCCTCCAACATTCATTTTAAATACTTATTCCCATTTCCCTCTATCATTGAAAACTTGGGCTTTAAGGTTCCTTCCTTGTAATGTTCTTGGTCATCCACATGTGAGACAACTTAGAGATGCCATTCATGCCCAATTGAAAGACGAGGGAATGGTTTTATGTGACGTCAGGTTTGAGCGAAAAAAATTCTAATAGCCAACAGAAACTCAGACACAAAAAAATCAAGTATCTTATGATTGGTATTCTCCCTGTATTCGATCCTTTGGTTGGTTGAAAGGCCTGCCTGAAGATTTGTATGTTGAACTTATTTTTTTGTTACTAAAAATTGGAAGGGACTTTCAAGTCACCTGCAAAATGCTCCTTTGTTGAAGTATATAGCTTCTACCAACAACACATATTTGGCAAGTGTATCAAATCCTGTAGACCACATAAGAATTTATCTTTCGTTAGAGGAGTCCCACATATCGTGGCTTACAAAATGGTCTGGAATATTTGGAAGTGATGCCAAATATTACTCCATGCAGGAATATACTCAAAAGGAAATTTTAAATTTGGATCCTCACGAATGTGATAAACTATATGAGTGATTGAATCAACATCCTAAAATTACATAAGTTTATACGTCAAAGTTTGTTAAGCGACTTGTCGGTGTGGTAAGAAACTTGACAAAAAGTCAACTTCTTTGTCAAAGTTTTTTCACCAACCTCTATATGTAGTAAGAGACTCCACATACAATCAAATTTCTATCACTACTACACATTTTTTTCACTATTCGTATGCATATAATTGCATCTGGGTCGAAGAGCTTGTCGCTCTTTTCAAGAATATTCTCTTGGTAGTTGAAGGTGGGTATATAATCATGGAACGAGGCTCTCAAATTTTTTTAATGCCTGCATAGACAAATAACTGGGAAAATTTAATGGGAAGGAATTTTGGACTATGGACTTTGCAACACTTTTTGAAGATTACTTTATACTACCACCTTCTACAAGAATTTTGATGTATTCAGGTAATGATTTGGTTTCTGAAGATCACCTTTTACTACCACCTTCATGTAATGATTTTTTTTTCATTCTTTAGAATATACCTTGATGTAGTAGATATTCCAGAACCATTTCCACCGAATATCAATCTTCCTACTATTTCACGTGCTTTCAATAAGGAGAATGCATTTTGTCTTTTGTAGTAGATCCAATATTTGAAAAAAAATGGAAGTTGCTCGATGCTTGAAGTATTGAATTTTTGGTTCAAATAAATTGCCATGGCCTTGCCGCAAGCGTCTCTCAAGTTTTTCTTCAGGATCGCAGGTCGATAAGCACAGAGTGCCTTCCTAGTCATAGAGTGCTTCCATCCCAAGCTTGCACAGGTGCTTTTATTGCTACCTTCTTTCTTTGGCCTAGTGGTGGATCCTTCTATCCCAACCAACATGATGGAAATAAAATAACTCTAGGGAATTTTATCGCTTCCGGGGATATGAGTTGACTATATATTAATTTCGGTTAACTTAAAAATGTTTATGTGTGCAACCAAATGTTAGACATAGAAAGTACAATTTCTTATTTTTTAAAATATAAAATATTTTTTTTTTAACACATGACTGTTCGAAAAGTTTCAGGCGTTGTTTGGGATTCACGTCCTTCAAGGATGTTAATTAATTACACAATTAATATTACTTGTGCAAATGAAATCGACCCGTCGTCGACTATGGCATTCACATTAACATTTCAATGTCAGATAACAAATGTCTGACATGTACCTAATGTCGAGGTCATCATTGCACATGACACCCAACCTCCAAAGATTTACGGACTCACGACAACATTGTAATTGTTGTGACAAAGAAACACTAAAGTCGATGCTCTTTGCAAGTCTGACAACCTTGCAATATAAGTGCTTTGACAATGACATGCCTACTTGTTCACTGCATTACCGCCCTATAGTCAATGGCATTGTTCCCATTTCCACTACCTATGTCAATGTCCGAAGTTGAATCTATCTGGAGCCTAGAGTCACCGCCAGTGCGGATGCCTGAAGTTGAAGCTACCTGGAGCCTAGGGTCACGACTTGATACACTTGACATTAGTACCATTAGTGATCTAAAGTTGATTGTATTTTGAGTCTGTTACTACATCCAGAGTTTGCTCAACAAACTTTGAGATAGAAGTTGGTTGTCTGTCAAGTATGTTACAACTTTGGGATAGAAGGTTCTGTAATTTTAGAATGTTGATTCAACCATTCATACAGTTTCTCACCTTCGTGAGGATCCAAATTTATAATTTCCTTCTGAGTATATTTGGGCATGGAGTAATATTTTTCGTCACTTCCAAATATTCCATACCATTTTGTGAGCCACGATGTCTTTCACTCCTATGTCGAAAGATATATTCTGGTGTGATCTACAACATTTGATACACTTGTTAAATATATGTTGTTGGAAGAAGCTATATAATTCAACAAAGGAGCATTTTGTAGGTGACTTGAACGTCCCTTCAAATTTACAACAATAAAACAAATATATTCAACATACATATCTTCCGGCGGGCCTTTCAACCAAACAAATGATCAAATATAGGGAGAATAACAATCACAAGATACTTGAATTTTTTGTCTTGGCTTTTGTTGTCTAACAATTTTTTTTTCCACCAAAGCTGATGTCACATAAAACCACTCCCTTGTCTTTGAATTGGTCCTGAATCGCATCTCTAAGTTGTCTCAGATGTGGATGACCAAGAACATTACAAGGAAGGCACATTAAACCCCAAGTTTTCGATGATAGAGGGAAATTAACACTTCTCAAAGTATGAAATGTTGAATAAAAAGCTAATGCAGGTAGGCCATATCTAGAAGAGACAAACTATTCAAGAAGTTGGGATAGATCTAGCTGACAACACCCATGAATTCCAAGACCCAAAATTGATATTCAACTCGTTGTTTTTCACCAAGCAAGCATTTGATGATCAAGTTGAAATCTATAAAAGATTGTCTACAGACTTGATTCTTGTACATATTTTATTTTTTTGTCCACGGGAGCCAAAATCGTAGTCATTATGGAAAAAACATTTAAATTTTAGAGAATATGTGTTGAACTATTTCAAGACAACTATTTTGGGAAATAATCTCAGTTGTATTTTGTAACCCAGTTTATCTGGATATAAAATATTTAATTTTTTTGTATGGTGTTTTCCAATGTCTAATATTGTTTTTTTTTTTTGTATTTTTTTTTTAAATTGACTCATTTTCCTGTACAGCTATTGATATATGAATTCAACCTCTTTCTATAAGAATTTAAGACGTTCTTTGATCTGTAGTTAAACATGCATGACAAGAGTTTTTTTCCCCTTCCAAACAGTTCGATTTAAATAAAATATACTATATTTGCTTCTTACATTTTACATGGAAGAATAATTTGTGATAGGACATAGTTATGTGGCGCCCATCCTATACTTAAGAAAGAAATGGGTGGACCCGTCCTTCTTTCATTCTTTGGGGCCTCGTAAATAGAATCAATTAATGACTCTGTTCCTGTTCAATATTGTGCATATATTACAACTTCTTTTATTTGAGAATATCTTTGCATATAAGAAAATGTTATGTCATATATATATATATATATATATATATATATATATATATATATATATATATATATATATTTCTATCGCTTATGGGTTTGAACGAAATTTGCGAGCTGAAAAACACCCTACAAATTGGAAGTTTCTTTACATTTGGACCACAAATAATCTATTAAGATTTATTAATATGAATACTATTGGAATAAATATAAACAAATTCTCTTTAAACTTGAAGTTGTCTTTGTCGACCCCCAAGTATACTACATAGTTGAGACTAAATCTTTGTTTCTCCCTTTATTTTCCCTCCTCTATACTTGCCAATTTATCCCTTGTCTTCTTCCCCTCTATTATCCCTTTCTAGTTCTATACTTAGTCGCATTTCTATGATCACTGCCTCTTGGGTTGGCAGATTGGAAGATGCTCATCTTCATCTATATCTTCACATCATCAGCCCAACCAACCGTCATCCCTTTCAATACTTATCCAATTATCTAACCACTGGGTTTCAAGTTAGCGCTATCAAACACTTATGCCCCCTGTTCCGTCATATACATATTGCACCCAAAAACTTTTGTGATCTGCAATTTATGCTTTTACTAGTGATAACTCACCAAAGGTTCGAAACGATTGGCATTGATAAATGAAAAGTAAATGTTGTTCTCCGAGATACTTACCTGTTTTTCCCTTTTCTTGTTCCCCTCTATTATCCCTTTTTGTTTATATACTTAGTCACCTTTCTATGATCGTGGGTTAGTGGGTTGGCAGACTGACAGATATTCATCTCCATCTATATCCTCACATCACGAGTCTTACCGACCTCTGTTCCTTTCTATACTTAGCCAATTTTATGGCCGAGGTTTCCAGGGTTGGCACTATCGAACTCTCCTTCCACTTGTTCCATGATATACATATTGCACTCAAAAATTTTGTGATCTACAATTCCACTGTAGACTCCTCGAACTCGCAAGATTCACTCTACCCGAGTTCACAAAAGTTTCAAAGCATCTATTGTTGCCTTCCATCCCCACTACCTTTGTTCCCTTCCCAATGCACATTAATTATGGTTTTACTAGTGACAACTCAACACACTAGAACAAAACAATTGGCATTAACAAGCAAAAACCTCAAGGACATCTCCCATTAACACGCATTAAACTGACATTTATGCTACTCCGAACTACTGTCGTTCCTTTCCATACCCATTTTTTCCATGTGTTTCATGATATACATCTTGCACCCAAAAATTTTGTGATCTAGAATTCCACCATGGGCTCCTCCAACTCGCAAGCTTCACTCTACCCGGGTTCACAAAAATTTTCAAAGAATATATTGCTTCCTTCCATCCCTGCCACATTTGTGCCCTTCCCAATGCACATTACTTATTCGGGCCTCTAGATTGTACTTCCATTGTTCCATGACCTAAAAACAGAACTCGAACCTCCACGATATACAAATTGACTGTTGGACTCCCACATCGTCCTCTCTTTCGTGTTACACATTATGCATTCAAAATTTTCAAGCCATACAATTTGACCGTCAGGGCCTCACGTCTTCTGGGGAACCCTTGTCACCCTATTTTGGATCCTTAGGTTGGCAGGTTCACGAAATCTCCAATTCCTAGTCACTGTTTCCTGTGCCTACCACCTTAATACTTCTTTCCAAATATGAAACAAAAAAGGTTTAATGCTAAGAGTTCATCATGCAACAACTGTAAATATTGTCATTAATAAGAAAAATACTCGAGGATACAGTCACGTTGACTATCCCTACACAACTTGTCCATAAAAATGCAAAAAAGATCTTGCCAGGTAATGGAATATCTATTAAAAATTTCAATATATTAGCGAAAACGAGTTCGGCCTACCATTTTCCTATTCCATACTTAGACACTTTTTCAATTGTGGGTTCCCAGATTGGCGGGCTCAAGATTGTGTTTCCAATGTTCCGCAACTTGCAAACAGTACCCAGAGTTCCACGATATACAATTTGTCCCAACCGTCGTTGCTTTCAATACTTAGCCACAAGTTGGCTCTATGTTCATGACATGGTACATTTCCATGGTTTCACATGCTGCAAACACTGTGTATCGAGTCCGGGCTACCGTTTCCCTATTCCATACTTAGACAATTTTTCGATTGCGAATTCTCAGACTGGAGGGCTCAAGATTGTGTTTCCAATGTTTTGCGACTTACAAATAGTACCTAGAGTTTCAAGACATACTATTTCTCCGCTGGAATGCCCCATCATGCCATCTTCCGTGTTACGCGTTTTGCTGTCAACACTTTTGAGACATACAATTTGACCCTCGGGCCCTCACCTCTGCTGGTTATATCTTGTAACCCTATTTTGAAGCTCGACGAACCGCATTCGATAATTAGCCATTCCTTAATTGTTGTTCCCTGTCCCTACCACCTTCGTACTTCTTTCTAGATATGCAATTAGTAAGTTTTAAGGCTAACATTTCGTCATGTAGGAACTGTAAAGATTTCCATTAATGAGTGAAAAGATCGAGGAGATCTCCTAGACTTTTTCCATATACAAATTGACTGTCAAACTCCCACATCATCCCCTCTTCCATGTTACACATTTTTCACTCAAAAGTTTTGAGACATGCAATTTGACCGTCGGGGCGTCACATCTCCTAGGGAACCCTTGTCACCCTAGTTTGAAGCATGTCTAACTGCTTTCCATACTTTCCCATTTCATTGAATCTCTTTTGCGGATACTCGGGTTGGTGAGTTCATGAAATCTCCAATTTCTAGTTATTGTTGCATGTGATCGCCACCTTCACACTTCTTTCAAAGTATGCAACGACCAAGGTTTAATGCTAAGAGTTCATCATGCAACAAATGTACAGAACATATTTAATAAGCAAAAGGCTCAACAAGACAATCACAATGACTATCGCTACACAACTTGTCCAGAAACATGCAGAAAATATCTTGCCATGTAATGGGATATATATTACAAATTTCAATATATTATCGAAAATGAGTTCGGCCTACCGTTTCCCTATTCCATACTTAGCCACTTTTTCAATTACGGGTTCTTGGATGGGTGGGATCACGATTGTTCTTCCAATGTTTCGTGGCCTGCAAACAATACCAGGAGTTCCGCGATATACAAATTGACCTCTGGACTGTCCCATCATGACCTCTTCCTTGTTATGCATTTTGCACTCAAAACTTCTGAGATATACAATTTGACCATCGGGCCCTCAACTCTCATGGTTATACCTTGTAACACTATATTGAAGCCCGACCGACTGCTTTTGATAATTATCCATTCCTTAATTTCTCTTTCTCTTCCCCATGACCTTCATACTTATTTCTAAATATGCAATTAGTAAGCTTTGATGCTAACAACTCATCATGCAGGAAATGTCAACATTGTCATTAATGAGCGAAACACTCGAGGAGATCTCCCATTAATATGCATCAAAAAAAGATCTACGGAGAGTTGTATTATCCCTTTCGATTGTTCATCTCAAACAATATGGAATGTCTTTCATGGGTCGTCGCATTGGCGCGTTCACGAAATCTCCAATCCTTAATTGCTCTTCATTGTACCCTCCATCGTCACACTTCTAAGTATGCAATTACTAGTCTTTAATTCTAACAGTGCATCATGCAACAACCATTGATATTGTCATTAATGAGTGAAAGGATCGAGGAGATCTCCCATTCACACACATTGGACCAAGATTTGTGGAGGTTTATATTATCCCTTCCAACTCTTCTTCATTTCAAACATCGTCTAGAGAAAATGAACGTTCTCATAAATTTATGGCACCATCTCGACAACAATTCTGTGGAGATACAGTGAAAAGCTTCGGGCGTGAGGACCGTAAATTCCAGTGTTCCAGGGAATTCTCTTACTATTCATCCCGATCCACCCAGAATGAATTGATTTGGACCTCTGGAATCGCTCGTGCAGTCTATGTCCTTGAAGTTTTTTACTGTAAGGAGCAGGGATGATTTTAAGGATGGAAATTTATTTTAAAATGTAGAAACCTTAGTGAATATTACTAATCCTCCATATGTCAACTATAAATGTTTGGAAATGTTTTTTTTTAAATATTCAAATTTCTAAGTATTTTATATAGTTTTTATAAAATTTTGGCGATTTTTAAGGTAAAATAATTTTATCCTATAGAATTTGGGAAAATCATTTTTAAAATAGAGAATCTTCTCATTTTTTTAATTTTTATGCTTCACTATCTTTTAATAATATTAAAAGAATGTTGGAAAGATAAAGTTAAGAACCTACATCTCATTGTCGAATCATGTGAACAATCCATATCAGAAAAAAAAAAAAAGAATTATTCAGAAACCTGATCGAAATAGACTTAGTCGGAAGTACCAACGAGGTTCAAGACCCAAACTTAATCCCCAACTCCTTGTCCTTAACCAAGCAAGCCTTCGATGAACAAGTTGATATTTTAAAGGGGTTTTCTTTAGAAAACTTTTACAGCATCCTTTAATATGGTCAAGATGATGTGGAGAACTAGATAGTGTACTATTCGACACACAATGAAGAAATTGAACTTGCTCTGCATGGTATTTCTATCGATCTAAGGAAATTATAAAACGAGATTTTCAACATAAAAAACCAGGATGAAATCAATGTGGCCCCTATGAGAAGCTACATTGAAGAATGGATCCAAGGGAGAATCGACAAGCTCACTGACAAAGGGCAACAACCGGTTGGAACGATTCCAGTGGTCATTGACGAGAGCAATAAAAAGGCATCAACAAGCAAATAGAAAATGGAGAAATAGATACCATCATAGTAAGTCTATATTGATCACATCGTTCTTTCTTTATCAATCCAATTATTCCACCTCTTTAAATAGAAATCTCTAACCAAAGACCGATAACTTCCAATTTCTTCTTTTCAGGTCTTCCTCTCTACCATTGCCCACTTCTTCTTTCTACAGTCCTATTTCTTGTACTTATTTTTTTCTGGTCTGTGGGAGCCCGAATCCCAGTCTATATGACAAACGCATTTAAATTTCCAGAAATATGTAACATACGTTATTAATTTTTGATAAATTTCAAAGAAATCTACTTCGGGAACAATTTCGATGGTGCCTTGTGGGTTTCTTTTGGAATGCTAAATTAGTTCTCTTTATGCATATCGATCATCTTCTTTTATTTTTATGTGCTCATAAAAAGTTTTCTTCAACTATGTTGGATGTCAAGAAATTGTGTTTATTAAATTTGAATGTTTAATGTGTGTGATTCCTCTTTTTCCAAGAACCTTTATTTCAAAAAAAAAAAAAAACTACTACTATCCTTTTTTATTGCTTCAAGTCATTACGACAAAAAATTTCTAAGTCCCATATTTGAACTATACACGCCCCAAGAAAAAAATTAAATAGGAGTATCACATCTATAAAAAATACAGTAGGATTAACATCCTCGTTAGGTTGTCATTTCGGTGCTAACAGATTAATCTACAAGAATATCCGCATATTAACCCCATATTAATATAATATTATGATTAACTAATTCGGGAATTCAGGACTCTAGTTCTTCTGGGCTCCGGCCTTACTTCCACAATGACGTTCTCCCCGGGTCATCTACCAACCTGATGTCTTATGGATGGCGTGTGACACACTGTCACGAGTCATTTTCTGCATGGATACCACCTGTACTTCAAGATGCTTCCCACGTGTCCGTTGCTTCAGGCTTCTATTTCTCCCTCGGTCTCACCATAACAATGCATGTATTCCCATTCCAACCTGGCAGGGACTACGCTACCATGCAACACTTGTTTAATAATATAATTATTTTTCTTTTTGTTACTGAAATTTGTAATATAAGAAATTAGATATTAAATTGATTTAGAATTTTTGTAATTTTTTTTAATAATGTAAGTAAAATTAACAAAAATTTTAAAAACATTGTTCATCCATGAGAAAAACTTCAACCATCATAAAACCTTAATCTTTTTTAATTCATATAAATTTATACAAATAAACAAAAATAACCCTTTTACTACAAAATCAATCCACCGGATCTATGTTTATCATCCTCCCTTTATATTTTTGAATTTAATAATTTTTGTTATTGATCAACTATAATTATTAAATAATATAAACCACTCACCATTATATATATATATATATATATATATATATATATATATATATATAGTTTAAATTTGCATGTATTTTGACCACTTAAAGCATCACAAAATTCCATCTCTTGAACTTACTTAGTGATCCCCTCGCTCTCACTAAAGTCTTGTGAAAATCAATACACTTAATCTTCAATGGTAACCTTTAAAGCATCACAAAATTCCATCTCTTGAACTTACTTAGTGATCCCCTCGCTCTCACTAAAGTCTTGTGAAAATCAATACACTTAATCTTCAATGGTAACCTTTTGCTAAATTATATATGTGAGGAAGTTTTAAAAGTGTTAATTCATGTTTTTAAAAAAATTTAAGGTATGGAAAAAAATTACAAGAAAATAAATGACAATAATTTGGATTATCAAATTAGTCTTTCTGTCTTTCTTTGATATAATTTTGGAATTTTGACACTTAATAACATTATTAAGTGTAAATATAAATTTAATTATTTGAAATAATTTGTTTATTGTTTGTAAGGAATGTCTCTCAATTATTAAGAGAATACTCTTACCAACATTTTTATTGAAAACGTGCCAATCAATTTTTCATGCGGTTGCATGCATTAAATTTAGATTGTGCATGGATGCACATTACAATGAACATGTTGTGTAATCATGTGACCTATTTATGATCAGATCGTGTAATTGTGTGATAGAGGTTATATATACAAGAATATCCATAGAGGTGAGTGTGAAATGTGTGAGCAAGACGCAATACTGTGGAGTGTGGTGTGTGCATAGAGAGGAGAGGATGGTTGTATGTCAGTGTTGGTTATTGTAATTCTCCCTTGAATATTAAGAATATTCATTATCATTGCCTTGTGGTTTTTCTGTATTGGGTTTCCACATAAATCACTTTGTAAATTGTGTGATTGATGTTTTGTCTGGTTTAATCTTGGTTCTATTTTCTTTGCTATTAGAATCTTGTTATGTTTTTTGCTTTCGTTGCCTAACAAGTAGCATAAGAGCGCAAAGTTGAAGGATCTAAGAGTGAAGGAGAAAAGAATCCGGTCGTTGGATATCAAAGCAAGTTAACCAAGCTGAGTCGAGTGAAGTAGATCGACCTAGGAAATTTTTTATTACATTGTCACAAGTTGTCCCTGTTACACAGTGCGACAATCATAAACACACTTGCAAATTTTTTTATTTTTACAAAGTATTATGGATAGTACATATTACACAAAGAAACAATTTGGAGAAAGGTTCACAGACAATTTTTCACAGATTATCCATATTAAATAGTGTGACACTTCGCACACTATTCTTATATAAGGTGCGACAATCGTTGTTTAATCCAAAAATAAACTTTTTTTTTTGTAAGGTCAAGGTATGCACAAGATTTCGTTTTATTAAGCACACTATATTATTAGTCCCTACCTCCAGCATGGACTATAGAAATCAGTACTCCATTGATTATCCATTAGTTTAAGTTTGACTGAAAAAATTGCACTTTTACCAAAGTATAACATTACAGATCGATTTTTTTTATTTTTTAAAATTATTTTTAAACATTTTTTCTGAAATGTGATTTGTTAATCAATTGAACCTCTTATTTTTGTGGCAGTTGTGGAAGGATGCAAGGAAATAAATGCACTAACTTATCATATTTGAATGTATTGTCTCACACGAAGGAGATCATTGTGAGTCACATGGAGGAGCAACTCCTTTATTACAAATGAATAAATGCAAATGTACCAACCTTCGGTTTTGGATTCATATGATTCACCCTTAGCACCGGGGTCGATCCAAATAACATGCAAGAGCATACTTTCTGGTCAAAAATACATCATAGCGCAGATTCTTAAGTGCACCCAACACTCAAACACACTTGTTTATAAAGGTTGGTTTGATGGTTATTTATTTTAAGAGTTGTAACTAATGATAAAGTTATATTACAAGTACTCAATATTATTATTTATAAAGGAGAGATTGATTTTTTTTTCAATTTTTATTAAAACAAATTAATTTTAATTGTATAAAAAAATATTTTTTTTTATTATACATATAATTGATAAAATGACAAAATCAACTACCCTATTATTACCAAGATTAAGACATTCATTATATTTTAAAAACAAATTTATATTCCATTATCCATGCTTCATCATTTCTACCTTTCCATTTTAAACAAATAATAATAATCATATGAAGTTTTAGGCTTTATCTCTAAAATCAATGTAATTGTAATTAGTATGAAGGTTCTTCTTCTTTTTTCTTTTAAAAAAATAATAAATAAATTGTATTAAGGTTCTTTGTTAACACCTAATTTTACTGGGTTGTTTCTTGTGTAAATCCAAAGGGCAATTGCTCTATCACCATTCCCCACATATTTAGATTTTCACGTCGTCCCTTTATCATATTGGGGTTTATATTTTAGAGATGCATTAGGATACCCATGTTTCCCTGAAAGGGAAAACAAATTTGGAAAACATATTTCCCTAAATAAATAAACAAAAACAGTCAAAAGAATATAATAAGAAAAAATTATAGTCATTTACATGTGTTTTATACAAATACAACCAGAATGTTTTATCCGTATTTCAATCTTTTTTCTTCAAATAAGTCTATGTATTTTGAATCTTATTTAATTGCAAAGGCTTTAACATTGTTTTTGGACATTGTGGAAGAGTTTTTATTGCTCCTTCATGATTAGTAGCTCTTTGTTTTCATTAAACCTATACATAAAATAAATAAAATATGACAGCAAAACCCCAAAATGTTTTCATTAAACGTATACATAAAATAAATAAAATATGAGAGCAAAACCTTCAAAAAAGAGGGCAAACAACTAAATACATAAATGGTAAATAAATACTTTGTTTACCTTCCCCTTCAATGCTAAATGGAAGTATTTAAATAATGATTATTATTTTAGATTTGTTATAGTTGTAAATAATAATGGTTATCAATTTCTAAACCAATCTCTAAACCAGTCCTTCTAAACCAGGCAGGGACTAAGATTCCATGCAACTCTTGTTTAAAAGAGTGGTTGTTTTTTGGTCTTATTATGCATAAGACATGGAGAATCAATTATTAAATGAGTGGATGATGTATGGGAGGATATTATATAAAAAGGTGAGGTGGACTTTGAGTAAGAAAATTCCTCTATATTAAGGTTTAGTAGTGATTTGAGCATTTGGTTGTTTGCGGTTTTTTGTGTTAATGACAAAAGTGTAGAGTTCTAAGTTTGAGGTGGAGAAATTCAGCAGCAAGAATAACTATGAGTTATGGAAGCTCAATATACAGGATCTGCTTGTGCAACAAGGATTGCAAAAGGATTTGGTGGGCAAGTCAAAGAATCCGACAAACATTACAGATGAGGACTAGAAAGATCTAGATGCAAGAGACCTCGGTACCATTCATTTGTGTCTAGCATATGAAGTCTTGTTTAACATCGTTGGAGAGGAGACAACAACGAGTTTATGGAACATACTAGAGAGTCAGTATATGACAAAGTCCTTGATGAACAAAATCTTCGTGAAGTGAGAGTTTTTCAGTTTACAAATGACAAAAGGTACACAAATTGTTGATCACTTAAATGTTTTATATACTATGATTTTTCAATTATCTAGTATGGAATTAAAGTGTGAAGATGAGGACAAGGTAGTTACACTACTCTGTTCATTCCCTGAGTCTCGGGATCATCTGGTCACATCTATTTGGTTTGGAACAACATATGCCATTGATTATGACACTGTTGTGGGAGCTTTGTTGTCTGAGGAGAAGATCCAGTAACGAAACCTCAATAATAGAAGCAATGGTGGTCATAGGTCGATCTACAGAAGGAAGGAAAGATCAGAAAGGTACAACTAGGTCTAAGTCAAAAGACAATAAGGGTAAGGGAAAATGTTGGTTCTATGGAAAATCTAGGCATCTCAAGAAGGATTGTTGGAAAAGACAAAAAGCATCCAAAGAAGACTCCAAGATAGAAGAAAATCCAGCGACAACAACTTCAGGTTCATGTATGGTTGATGATTTTTTATATGTCTGTTGTGTCTCACCACCTATGTTCACATAGAATTTGAAAGGCAGTGATGGTCGAGTCACCATGAAATAAAAAAAATAATAATAATAATTGTATTTACTTTGGAGTTGTAAAAATTATTGATTGCATGTATATGAGCATACATTTGTAAGACATGGATAGACATGCGTACCCCTAGTTTACCATGTCACCTATGAAAAGTCTAAACATATATTTAGGTAGATTGAATATGTGGGGGGCAGGGGCATGTGTGTTGGGTTAACCTTGACTCAGTGAAAGAGTTAATGAGTTAAATCTTTTTTGTAGGTCAAAGCACGTGGTTTTCTGGGTCCAATTTTTTGGGTAGCTCATGGTATTATGTCCATGGATTGCATGTAATGAAGCCTGTAAAAGGATCGATGGACTCCATTGTAAATGGGCCTGGAGGTAAGCGATGAAGGCTTACTTGGGTTGGTTTGGCCAGATTTGGTCAAAGTTGTTCGAATGCAAAGTTCGAGGTGGAGCAATGTGTCCAGGTTAGAAAGGTGGGTGTGTAGAAAGGTTGATGTGTTGGCAGTTCAATCAAGTGTTTGAGAATATATGATGAAGGTAGGTTCATATCCATGGAACTTGGAAAATATTGTAAGGAAGTTGGGATCAAATAGGCATGTTCAGTAATGCCAAGTTGCAACAACAATTGTGCATAGAAGCAATTGTGCTATCTGGTAACTCGGTTGCCACCGGTTGCAAAAGACTGGAAGATTCTGGAAGAGGTATGAACAAGTCATCTAGTGATTACTCAAATGTGAAATTATTTGGTTGTGATGCTTTTTTTTTATCAACATTCTAAGTAGGAACCAGATCAAACATGTAGATATTTAATATGGTGATGATGTTAATGGATGTAGAATGTGGTATCCTACTTCCCACGGAATCATCATGGACAAAGATGCAATGTTTGATGAATCTCCTTTTATAAAATCAAACATAGTAAAAGATGAAAGGTTCAAAGCATGACTGATAGAAGAAGGGTATTTGGAAGGTATTGATTTCCATGAAAGTTTCTCACCATTTGTTAAAAGCTTGTTTTTATTCATGTTGTGTTAACACTAGTTGCGTTACTTGATCTTGAGTTAATACAACTAGATGTTAAAATTGTTTTACATGGAGTTTTTTTAAAAAGAGGATGTACATGGAACAACTAGAAAGGTTAGTTCAAAATTGCAACAACAGATTTGTTTGCAAACTTAGGAATCATTGTATGGCTTGCAGCATGCCAGGAAAATGATACCAGATGTTTTATTCCTTCATGGTGAACCAAATTTTACAAGAAGTGAGTATAACCATTTTGTTTATGGTATATTTATTATCTTGTCATTAAATGTTATGCTTGCAGCAAGCACAAGCATGTTTGAGATCAACATATTGGATTAGTTAGTTAGGATGTTTGTTATGAAGGATCTGGGAGTAACAAAATAAATATTGGGCATGGAAATACATAGAGACATGAAATATGGTAAGCTAGGTTATCACAACAGAAGTATGTGGTGAAGATACTCAAGAAATTTGGTATGAATAATGTGAAACTGGTAAAATCCCTTTAGCTTTCCATTGTAAGTTTTCTTCAAGTTTATGTCATAACTGATGAAGAAGAAAAGGGATATATGTCTCGGGTATTATATGCTAGTAGGACGTTTTATGATTGCGATGGGAAATGGTCATTATTTCACATGAATTTGGTGTTTTCAGTAGACACATGGAAAAAGCATGAAAACACTTATTAGGACGAGAAAATATGATGTGACTTTTGAAAGGGGTACTCGTTTCCACCCAACCATAGGCTTAGTCACGCCTACTGGATTAACCACTAGCCACCCCCGAGCTAGTCCATGATGCTTTAAGATTGAATCTTTTCTTTAGGCTCAACAAAAGTTAGGGACGAAGGTTACTCTCCTTCTCTCGGCTCAGTAATGGATAGGGATGAAGGTTACTCTTCTTCTCCTGATTCATCCTCTACTTCCTGTGATCAGAACTCCCTCTAGTTCACCATTCTTTCTCGAAACTGAGAGCTTAGGATCTTGTCTCTGCATTCTTTGCAGCCTTCCCCCAACTACCATGCCTTCCTTTCTTGCCTTCCTCAAAAAGATTGTGTGTGTCCCGAATTTCCATTCAGTGGTCAAGTCTGGAAGCCTTGCAGATGGGTGA
Organism: Picea engelmannii; assembly: GCA_009831015.1. Taxonomy (NCBI): domain Eukaryota; kingdom Viridiplantae; phylum Streptophyta; class Pinopsida; order Pinales; family Pinaceae; genus Picea; species Picea engelmannii. Next base: position 143,493 of record ML779065.1, on the reverse strand, counting down.
TCTTCCCCATCCCCTCATTAACTCTTGAGGAGGTCTTCCCACCTACCACCCTGATTGAAATTAATTCCTGGTTCATAGGGTTGTTTTGATCTTGAGCAATTAAATACAACAACATATTGGTCTGGTGGAGGTTAACGCAACCATTCCTGGTCCCCTCCACCATCTCTTTCATAGCAATTGTGGTCTCTCTTAGCACACCCCCCTTCTAGTAGTCATGCAACACTTATCCATTTTCTAGTAAATAACATAATTTTCATTCATCGACCTTTTATACAAAGTTCCATCAAATAAAACATTCACACATATTGAGTTTTCCATGGTCTCTTGGCCAATATAGTTATATTTACAAACTAGGGGAAACAGGGTGTTAAAATTTCGTCCCCCTTAAAGGAACATCGTCCTCGATGTTCTATATGTCAACATGTTATGTATATATAGAAGTAAATAAAAATGGATATGCCTTCCTCATGGCATCCTCCATCTCCCACATAGCCTCATCTGGGCCAAAGTGTTTCCACTACACCTTGACTTGTGTAATGGTTCGGTTCGTGAGTGAGGTTTCCTTCTTGTCTAGTATGCATTGAGGTTCTAGCAGGAATTCTCCCTTCAGCTCCACTTGGATCACAGACCAGTCAATTATATGATTTGAATCATGTACATATTTCTTCAATAATGAAACATGGAAAACATTATGTGCCTTTACTGTTGGAGGGAGTGCTAGCCTATAGGCTACAGGTCCCATTCTATCTAAGACTTCAAAGGGTCCACAATTTCAAGGTGCCATGTTAGCACAAGCTCGCATTCTCAGGGAATTCTTCCTAGGCTTAACTCTAAGATAGACATAGTCTCCTATCTTGAAGTCTCCGGGATTTCTCTTTCTGTCGGCGTAACTCTTTTGTCTAACCTAATAAATTTTCAGATTTTTCTTTATCTAAATCACTTGTTGTTCCATTTCTTTCATCATGTCGGGTCCGATTGTAATTCTATCAACTGGATTACTCTAGTTGATTGGAATCTTTAACTGTCTACCATAGAGGGCTTCAAAAGGGCTCATCTTTAGTGGCTCTCGATAACCATTGTTGTAGGAAAATTCTACCAATGGAAGGTAGTCTTCCCACTTCTTAGGCTGATGCATTACATGCATCCTTAACATGTATTCTAATATTTGGTTTACTCTTTCTATCTTTCCATCAGTTTGAGGGTGATAGGTTGTACTAAACAACAATTTAGTCTTAAAACCAGCCATTAAGGACTTCTAGAATCTTGAAGTAAATTGTGTGTCTCTGTCAGATATAATCTCCCTAGGCATGCCATGCAGTCTGAATATCTCCTTCATGAAGATGTTGGCAATATATATTGCCTTACAAGTTGACTTGACAGGGACAAAGTGAGCAGACTTGCTCAATTTGTACACCACTACCATGATGGCATTATTCTCCTTGGCTGATTTTGGTAATCCAGTGATGAAATCTATGGAGATGGTTTCCCATTCCCATTCTGGAATTGGTAAAGGTTGTAACAACCTTGCTGGGTGTCAGTGTTTTGACTTAACTTGTTGGCATTCTAGACACTTATCTATATAGTCATCTATGTCCTTTTTCAATCCAGGCCAATATAATTGTTTCCTAGTGCCCATGATCATTTTCTGATAACCTAGATGACCAATATATGGTCTCTTGTGCAGTTTTTCCATTATGAACCTCTTCAAGTCATCACAACTTGGGATATATAATCTATTTCTGTAAGTCAGCATGACTTCATCGAGCATATGATAGATTTCATATTTTATCCTTGTAGTCTCTTTCCTTAGGTATGAGGTCACAGTATTGAAGAATGCATTTGTTTCTTGTGCATTCCTAACTCTTTCCCTAACATATATTTCACAGGTTCTTACCACTTCCAGGTGAATTTTTTTCACACTTATTCTAAGGGAATCAACCACTCTATTTTCCTTTCCTTTGATGTGTTTGATTTCGAAATCAAACTCACTAAGGAGAGCCATACACCTAGCTTCTCGGGCATTGAGTTTTGGTTGATCAAAAAGGTGCCTCAACCCACAATGGTCTGTCATAAATACAAATATCCTACCCAGGAGGTAATGCCTCCACATTTTTAAAGCATGCGCTATGGAAGCCAACTCTATATCATAGGTCACATAATTGATTTCATGCTCATTCAATTTTTTGGATTCGTAGAAAATTACACACCCTTCTTGCATAAGGACTCCTCCGAGTCCTTCCTTGCAGGCATATGTACACACAAGGAATTCATTATCAGGTTCTGCAATCTTCAGCACAGGTGCATGGGTTAGAAGGTATTTATGTTTCTTAAATCTTTCTTCACATTCTGATGTCCAAGTGAAATTAACCCCCTTTTTCTGAAGGGCGGTGATTGGACAACCAATCTTGGAAAATCCTTTTATAAACCTTCTATAGTATCATGATAAGCCCATAAAGGATATGATATCATATACATCCTTTGGGGTAGGCCATTCCATGATAGACTTGATCTTGTTAGGGTCTACTACCACTCCTTTAGAAATAACATGGCCTAAGTAATCGACTTGCTTCTGGAAAAAATTACACTTGCTAAATTTAGTGTAGAGTTGAAGCTCTCTTAGTACTTGAATTACAAGTCTAAGATGTTCTTAATGCTCCTCCCTGTTCTTGGAGTAGATTAGGATATCATCGATGAAAACCAATACAAATTTGTCTAGGAATTTGCTGAGTACATTATTCATCAAGAACATAAAAGTGGTGAGGGAATTGATTACTCCAAATGGCACCACCACAAATTCATAGTTACCATACCTCGTTTAGAAGGATTTTTTGTGGATGTCTTCATCCTTGATTCAGACTTGATGGTATACAGACCTTAATTCAATATTTGAGAAAATGGAAGCACCCCTAATTGGTCAAACAAGTCATCAATTCTTGGTAACAGGTACTTGTTCTTTATGGTTGTCTTATTAAGTTGTCTATAATCTATGCATAGTCGGAGTGCGCCATCCTTCTTTTTCACAAACAAGGCTAGTGCTCCCCATGGAGACACATTGGTTATGATGTATCCTTTGTTCATCATATCCTTTAGCTATAACTTGAGCTCAACTAGATATGGTGTACTCATCCTATAGGGAATTCTAGATATTGACACTGCTCTTGGTGCAAGTTCTATCAAGAAGTCATTGTCTCTTATCGGAGGTAGACCCGATACCTCTTCTGCGAACACATGTTTATACTATCTTAATATGCGGTGGTCCTCTAGGTTTGGTTTTTCATCCTCAACATATTCCAACACCTATATTGCATATAGAGGACATCCCTTTCTGCAATACTTTTTCATTTGAAGGGATGATATTCATCTCACTGAGACAGGCTTCTGAATCCCTTGGAGGGTTATATTTCTCCCTTCTTCATTTACATATTCTAACGTTTTATGGCAACAATACAAATTAGTTTTATAAGAAGCTAACTATTCCATACCAATCAACAAGTCATAAGATCAAAAGGGAAGTATGTTAAGGGTCTCTTGGGTGGGCAATCCATCCATAGTGAATTGGAAAGTTGGTATGACCTCTGCTACTTTTTTTCTGGTTCAAGTGGATAATTGTACTAACCATGGCTTAACATGTTTAATTGGTTGTGGTTTACACTTATCAATGGTCTTAGTGGTCACATAACTCAAATTAGAACTAGGGTCAATTAGAATAGAAACTAGATGGTTGGCGATCATACCTTCCATCTCCACCACTGAAGCTTGGTGGTTGGCTTGTTTATTATCCAAGGATGCATAAATCTGTGGCATGCTCCTAGACACATCATTGAATGTGGTAGCTTCTTGGATACTGTATATTCTCCTACTATTCTATTGTCTGTCTGGACAATCCCTCATCAAATGCTCTTCTCCACAACCCCACAATTTCAAGGGTTCTTTCTTTGGGTTATCAATCCTTCCTGAGGTTGCTCCAAAAGGTTTATTTCCACTCTGGGAGGGGAAATTCTGCTGATACACACTTTTAGTAGGAAGGCTCATCCTAGAGTTCTTCCCATAGTTCTTAAATATTGAGGATTTAAACCCCTTCTTCTTGAATCCTGGACTATTCTTCTTTTTCCAGTCCTCGTGAGGTTCTATTTTATTCACGAACTGTTCATAACAATACCTTTCTTTTCAGATAATATCTTCTAAGGTCTTTGGCTCGTCAAACTCAATCTTGTTCTAGTAGGACTGAGGTAACCAACTAATGAATCGTTGCACTTTTACCTTTTCATCCTTTATGTAGGGTACATACCTTATTAGCTCAAGGAATTTATTGATATATTCCTCTATTGTGAGTTGTCCCATATTGAGTTCATAAAAATATGTAGTCTTCCCATCAAAGTATCTCTATGAAAAATACTTCTTCTTGAAGCATTTCTCAAATTGTTTCCATGTTAAGTCCTTCTCATGGATCCCTTTCACATTCCTAAGGTCTTCCCACCAAATGGAAGCCTTTCCATTTAGGTTGAAGATGGTTATTCAAGACTTCATGTTTTCAAAGTAGTCATGGACTATGAATTACTTCTTTAAAGTAAGCAACCAAGCTTCTACTTCTTCCCCTTTCTTAATCTCTTCGTCAAAAGAGGGTGGTTTGGCTTTCTTGAACTCTTCATGATCATGACCTTTGAAATGCTTTTGTTTCTTTCCTTTCCTTTGAGAATATGATTTGGATTTGCTACTAGAAGATCCCTTAGAGCTGATAGTTTCCTTTCCAGGGGACTCTCCCGATGAGTGTCCCCTGCGTCTAGGTTGGAACTTCCTCAAGGTGCTCTTCCTAGTGTGGCCATTTATGGGACCATGTTTTCATATCTCAGTCGGACTTTGACTTCTTTTCGTATGTCGTCGGTCCACATGACTGGTTGCAGGTCCATGCTACAACTTCCTCTGTATGTCGGATAAGATCTACAGTAAGACTGTATTAATTTTTGTTTTGTTTTCTTTCTCCTTTATCAACCTTTCCTTGTTGGCCTTGAAACTCTGTAATTCGGCCATGAGGCTCCTTACAATTTCAACCAAATTCGGAGGGGTTTACACCACCCTCCTTTCACCAGATTCTTTGTCTCTATTGTGGTATATATCCCCCACTTCCTAGTGTGTCACCATCCTTTATGCTTGTAGTTTCCCACGATTTACTGACTGCTTGAGTGCTGAAAAAACACTTGTTGTTAGCTAACAATCTATTAGTTCATGAACAACACATAGTTCATACTTATTAAATACACACACAGTAGAAGGTTTTCATTCTTTTCTTCAGTAAAAGTTTAACCAGACTCTTTAGGAAAGAGGTAAGGTAGGGTGCCACCCTTAAAATTCCTTTAATTAAGATTCTTACGTGACTTGTCCATGGGCTCAAGTAGGCAAAGTGTTGTAACCATGCTCTGATACCAATTTGTAACACACCTGAACCCTGAGTCACTTTCCTAGGGATAGGGCATCAATATTTAACTCTCCTTAACATCTCAGATCCTCTATCTGAGGTATTTATCCTCTTCTACTCACCCATAGTGTTCTAATGACTGCTACCAAGCTCAAATACGAACTTTGGATTGCAAGTTATGGCTTCCAAAATGTTTTCTGGCGTTCATTGGTTGAGGGCCACGTGGATCCATATCACACATTGTTATAACCCTAAATTGCACCACACATGCCTACCTAGCATCAGGCCAACTCATATCCCTTCTTTGCCAAAAAACTACTGAACAACTCTTCTAAAAACTCCATTTTTAAAAAGTAAACGCTAGCAGGCCCACTACAGCCCGCGGGAAAACGCTAGCAGGCCCACTATAGCCCGCGGGCAAATGCTAGCAGGCCCACTACAGCCCGCGGGAAAATGCTAGCAGGCCCACTACAACACGCGTTTGCCTTCAGAATCACAAAAAACGGAAAGTTTCCGACGGGACAAAAAGCTATGGGTCAGTTAACTGAAACTCCTGGACATGCATGGCCGAGAGTTCATCCAAAACCCTAGCTCCTTATAGCCTATAAAAGAAGGGGTAGGGGTACTATTTGGAGGAGGAAAAATATAGCAAAGAAACTCTTCCCAATTTCTGAATCCATTTGTCCCAACCCTTTAGCCTTTCCTCAAGATTAAGGAGAATTAAAGCAAAGAAGTTGGAGGACAAAGAAGAGGAGGAGCCCAGGATCAGGATCAAGGAACGGTGGCCGGTCTCTATCATTATTGTAAGTTGATTCATCTTGAGATTAATAAAAAGAATACTTTTCCCGTCCCAATGCACGAGTGATAGATATTTTATTTGATTTATGCTTAATATCTAACCCTTAGGTAGAAGAATAGCATGCATGCGTAGTGTTTTGTCTTGATTGCAGGATTGTCTTTGGAAGGAGCAACGAGAGCAAGTGGATAACGYGCAATGGAGGATCTACATCAAACGTCGATAGAAAAAGGTTAGTAGGTCTTTTCCATGTTTGTGTGTGAAAAAGGGGTTTGAGTATTGGGGTGATAGGTTACAAGTATTTTCTTTGAGGTCATGATCTGTGTACAAGTTCAGCCCTAGCTTGTTAGTCCGTAGGGTATTATTTCCCAACAACAGAATTGGCGACTCCACTGGGGATATCTACTTTTAGGGTTTTCGGATTTCATTGAGGTTTTTGGGTAGTTCAAAGAATTATATTTTCTGCTTCTTTGTTTGTCTGTTTTCTGTTAGGTCAGAGCTAGCAGGGAACCTGGTTATTAATACCAACTTTTCTTTGACTGTGCTTGACATTTATTATCGGGACACACAGAGGTACACGCGGCCTGTAGAAGGCATGCACGCGTGTAACCCATGCCCTAACCTTATACAACCCGCGTTTGAACGCTTGTTGTAGTGGTTTCAGTAGCATGTAAGACTTAGAAAGCTTAAGAGGCAGTCTCCTCTTCCCTGTCAGAATTTTACATTCTCAAGGCTCTTTCTGGATCCTGTCTGGGTCTCGCTGGTTCACTGTCTTGTCTCAGTTTGCTTTATTGCGTTTGTTTTCTTTTTGCAATTATTTTTTGTTTTTCTATTGAAGAAGAAGCATCCAAGCCTTTAAGAGACTCTGGTTGTCAATACCAGAGGCCTTTTTCAGGTCTGGACTGCCTGTGTTTTGTTTTGTCTTAGCATTTATACAGACCCGCGGCCTGTTTAGGTTTAGCCCGCGGGTACCCGCGCGCTGTTATAGCTCAGCACGCATTTGCACGCGTGCTGTTTCAGTGACAGTCGTGGGCTTGATTGGTTGTTTTTCAGCCTGGGTGGGGCAGTCATCCCCTCCTGTGGTGAGAAGTGTTCCTCTCAAGGGTTTGAGTCTGGGGCTACACAGTCAGCAGGTTAGGACCTCTTATCCTTAGCCTGTGTTTTGCTTAGTTGATGTTTTGATAGAAAAGACAAAAGAAAAAATTTGTTTTATGGTTTTTAGAAAAGTGTTAGAATCGGTGCTTTCTTGATTGCCTTTGAGCGTCTTTGCTCTGGTTCTTCGCGATCTACGCTTTAAGCCAGAATTTTATTTTGTTTTCTTGGTTTTGTGCTTGTCGACATTTTCCCTTTTTTGCTTCATTTTGCAATTAAATAAATAAAAAAATTATCTTTTTCATTTTCTACTTGGTTTGAAGATTGTGTTGTTGCATCAGTAGCTAGGAAGAAGTCTTTTTCATAAGTTTTGCAATGCATTTAGCGCATAAGTAGCTCTCAGATTGAGCGAAACTCCTTGATGTTTTTATGCATGAAATCTTAGAAAATTCAAAAAGAAAAGAAGTCTTTCTTGTTGAAAAGTTGTTGGTTTTTGCATTTTCGTAAAAGTTTTTGTTTCCAATCATTTCTTGTTCATTTTGCTTTGAGTCTTTACACACCATCAGTTTCACCTTCATACCTTGTGACGTAAAAAAGCCCATTAAAAAAAATGCTAATTAAAAACTATTAGACTTTTGTTTGTAGGGTTCATACACTAGCTCAGGACTAGGGCCTTGGAATAGGTTGGAGAGTAAATTATCCAAGGCCACTCAAACCAAACATTGGAGTCTGTCATAGGGAGTGTAGAAGTCCAGTTATGGAAAGTTATCCGGGACCCCCCTCTAACACAGGGGCTAAACACGAGGTCGCGTAAGGAAAGGTAGCGGAGATAACCCCTCCAAAGATGGACCGAGTGTAGTGGAGAACACATATCAAGGATTTGTTGAGGGATTCCGTCGTTTGAATTTTCCACGGAGCTTCGTGGATCTCGAATCTGTTCGAGGTCCTCAGTTGTCTTCCGGACCATTTTCTCTCGATACCCTTGACAGGTTTCGGGCTTGATACCCTGCTCATTGTGGTCTACCTGACTATCGACTGTACCCACCTGGTGACTGTTCACGTGCTGGAAAACTAGTTGCCAATCTTTTCTAGGGACATACACAGGTGACTGCGGGGGTATACTGCGGTACCTAGGACAGACATC
>ML779065.1:107121-122970 GCA_009831015.1 Picea engelmannii | reverse complement strand
AAATAAGCTCTTCTTACAACTTTGAAAATGAAAATGGTGAAAGAATTCTTTGCTAATCCACTCAAGGGGTGAGATGGATTGTCCAATGCAATGATGCTAGTATACTCTTGATGAGAATAGAGGATTCCTCAAGAGAATAGTGGCAGCATAACTTTGCTATTGAATTCCTTGAAAAATGAAGTGTATCCATGGCCTTTTTATAGCATTCCTTTGAGGTATTGTTCAACTAGTTTGTAGTGTAAAGAGGCTAATTAGGGCATTTCTAGGTCTTTGACCAGCCACCCAATCGAATCGAATCCAGATTTGAGTGTCAAATCAACTTGGAGGATGAACCAGAAGTGGGTGGGAGGCCGACCACTCTCATAAATGCGTCATTTATCAGGTGCGCGGATTTTTGCGACAACAGTCGTGCATCGTGCGCATGTGCGTGATTTCTTCGTTTCTGTTTTGCGCATGTACGTGCCGCCCTGTGTATTCATAACGCCCTTTAATTTTGTCACTAGTTGTATAGTTTTTTATCCTTTGGAAATGCTTTTGTGGTAATTTTGGTCCATGGGTGACCTCATAACTATTTGACGATGCTGAATTCTTGTAACCATTTGTGGACAAAATTTCAGTGATAACAGATGCCCCCTGATCGATGAGGTTAGGAGCATATGTATAGCCGAAATCCATCAATGTTTCTTCTACTGAGAGTGTTGTTGTAAGAGAGAGCGATAGTGGGGTTGTCAAGAGTTACCCGTTGGAGGGAGAAGGGAACCTGTAGAACCCGACCTTCCATAAGGTGTGTAAAAATAAACTATGTACAAACGAGGCGGGCATGCCCCATGCTCGTGTCATGTAACTCAAAAAGGAATGAAGTGTTGATGTAGACAACTGCAGCGCCCTCGGGGGCGGTCATGATAAAGGCAAAAGACAATTTTGCGGAGGAACATACTCTGAACAGTAGGTAGTGATATCTATAAGAAGTATCACGGATCCTATAGGCATTGATAGCCCAGCCAAGTTCAGAGGTCTTCGGCAAGTATAAGAAATAACTGCAATAGTCGCAAAGTAAGACCCACCGTAACATGAGAAAATGTTGATGTCGAATGTTATGGGGGTCAACAACAGCAGGGAGCAATTGTGGTTCTCCCTGTGCCGTCTGAGAGCTCTCATGAGAAAGGTATTGAGAGTCAAGATACTGTCGCCCTTCTGAAAAACTATGTTGATGTTGACAAAAGGGGGACGCGACTCCCAGAAGCAAAGGGATTCGTGAAATCTACTAGGTGAGGTTTAGGAATTGGAGGAGGTACATGGACGAAGTCAAGATGTAGGAAGACTCAAGACTGCCCTTGGTTGGGGTATATGTGAGGTAAAAGTGGCCGTAACTGTTCAACAAGGTTGAGTGTCAGGGGGACAACAAGACAGGGGATAAGTTGTGCTAGAGGCAGGACAAAGTGAACAAACTCAGAGGGTAGAGGTAAGTGGCTTGTGGGATACTCTGAATATATGGACAATGTCGTCAAGGGTAGATGATAAGTAGTGCCCCAACCAAGGGAAACATGGGTTGCTTTGGCCAAAAAGGGAAGAAGACCGCCAAAGGTGATGAAAAAAAGGTATGGAAATGCAGGAAATAAAGGCGTTTGTACAATAAATAAAGAATAATGTGGGATGAGTGTACAAATATAGAAACAAGTTCCCCGATGTAATATGGTTGGCCCGGGTAGGGTGCAATTTGCTTGGAGAACTAGTGGAGAGCGAGGGCCCCATGGGTGGGTTTCTGTATGAGGTAGGTGAAATGAAGGTAAATTTGTAGAGGGGCAAACTGATGGTGGATGAAATGGAGGGTTCATGATATTGCGGAGGTGCAGTAAAAAATAGAACCTTGAAGAGATAATATGGGAGTCTGGTGGGAAAGCTAGCAAAATGAGGAGAAGGAGTATGTGGCTGATTCGCGACATGATGGAAGACTATCGGGACTCCCATCCCTAAAGGGTTTGAAAAACAACATGAGTGTCAAAGGTGCAAAAGGGTGCTATGAATGGGACAACTCATATGGGTACGAGTGTTGCCGGGTGACAGTACCGAAGATGCAAATGCAGGTGTTGGTACTGCAAAGACAGAGATGGGGATTCTAGAGGCAAATGTCAGAGGGTGTGACTGGAGATGCAAGTGAGATTTAGAGGGAATGACTACATGCCAGTGCTGAGTATATACCTAAATGGGTTGTGTTGATGTATGATGACCAAGTACCTGCACACATGAAAACCAAATACCCGACGTGAACCATATCTGAAGAGAATTAAACATACGAGCATTTATTTGATAATTTTGAATATGAGCATGCATACTTGGTCGGGGTATGAAAAAATGGCACCCCAAGGGCTCAGGATGAAAAGTGGCCCGGGAACTGTCGTGATGTAGATGGCAGGATGATGATCCTGTGGCTGAAGACGAATCGAAGAATGGACACCCGGAGCTCCCAGAATGGTGAGTGGAAGTTTGGCGAAAAGGCCTATATATAGTTGTAGGGCCCACATTTCCACCTCATTTGTACTTGCTGCTAGAGTGACTGGACGAGAAGTATTCAGAGGAGATTTGGAGATTCTAGGAGAATGAGGCAGCTGATTGAGGAGCAACGAGCTTTAGGTTAGTAGTATGATCATCCTGCATAGAATTAGGGTTTCCATTTTTGGGCAGGGCTTGTACGAAGGGCCATACAGGGGGTTTTATGGGTGTGGGCCCCCATGTGTGCGGGTGATCCAGAAGTATGTGCGCACAAGTGTGTGCTTGCCATTCAAATAGTTAAGCATGGGGGCGCCCGTAAGGGGGACAAAGGCACACATTATGTGCGCACCTGTTGGCTACACAGCCACGCATGTGTGCGCGGCTGTGTAGTGGATAGGTGCACTTTGATGTGCACCTGTGTTCGTGACAGGGGAGCATGGAGGTGCCCCTATAGTCTGAGCAGGTGTGCATGCATGCACACTTGTGGGATGGATAGGCACACCTGTGGAGTGAATAGGCACGCATACGTGCGTGCCTGTGGAGTGAACATGCGCACATGTGTGTGCGCCTATGGGTTAAACAACCGCGCCTTAGGGGTAAGGTTGACGGCTGTAAAACTTATCTTTTTAATGTTGTTTATGGTCCATGTGGCTGACCTAGGGCTGTTTTATGTGGCTGCAGGCGATCATTTTGCACGATGTTGATTGGTTGGCGAGAGCGGGATTGGTCCCCGCTGAGAGATGCCGTGGCTATTGAGGAGTCGGGCTGCCGGGGGTTCATGCTACATTGGCAGCATGTGGGCTGTTGAAGTTCTTTGAGTGCCCATTGATACGGGCGCAAGAGTATCTCCTGCAGTACCTTATCCGGATGTGGAGTCCGGACCTGCATTGCTTTATGGTGCGGGGAGAGAAGCTTGCCTTCACTGCAGTGGAGGATATCTATTTTTTGACTGGGCTCCCGTTTCGGGGAATGCCCCTACCGACAGAGCCGATATTACCTGCTGACGTGGTGCTAGTGACAGTGGGCTGAAGATACTGTTCCAGGGCTAACTTTATGTCGGGCTTTGTCGTGAGCATCAGGGCAATGGATGCTCTAGCGCATCGCTGTATAGTAGCGATGATTGTGAGGGTGTACGAGTCCCTTGCGACTCAGCGGATTAGTGGTGGTCAGCTGAGTATTATGGAGAGGGTATTGGTCGGTGAACACTTTGCCTGGGGGCTTACACTACATACCAGGATGGTAGGGCAACTGGACCGTTGTCAGTCCATTGATACATGAGAGTTTGCTTTTAGGTCCATCCTAGTGGCCTGGTTTTTGGAGAGGGTGCCTATGTTGCACCCTAGGGTTTTATTGGGCGCTCCTGGGGTGCGAGAGTCGTGACTGAAGCGGTGGTCGACTATTTTTCTTCACCATGGTGGTGGCGAGGGAGACCACTTCTTCACGGCTGAGGCGGGACAGGTGTGGCGACAGATACCGCAGGTGATACTGCAATTTCCATATGCTGGTGTTGACTTCCGGGGTGATCTGGACATGGTGTTACCTCCAGGGGAGGTTTTTGATCATTGAGGTATGTTGATGAGTTATATATTGTTTGTTTTTAAGATAGTATGACATGTGTATTTGGTATAGATGCTGGTACTATCTGTTGCTTGTTTGTATGTGCAGATGTGGCACCTCGCGGGTAGGAGGTTGAGTTGTTGAGGGCGTCGGCTCGCTAGGATCCGGGGAGATCGCCACGGGGAGGGCCACGGGTAGGAGAGAGATGCTGACATGAGGATGTCGAGGCGAGACCAACTGAGTCTGAGAGAGTAGCGAGGAGATGTCAGTTTGATGACCTAGGTGTCGGGCCATCACATGCTCCTCCGGTGGATGCTGGAGCAGATTTTAAGGATATTCGCTGCCGCCTGGAGGTGGTGCTACAGGGCATGCCTGATGGCATGTGGTTTCATATCCAAGATGAGGGCATCCTGGAGCAGTGTGTGGGGATTCCGCCGCCGTGGCGGGATGTGGTATGACGAGCAACAGTAGCAAGTGTTGCTATGACCGGATGGTTACCTCCCCGTCCAGAGGGACCAGTAGTGGGTGGGGGACCACCACCCGAGGGAGGGGCAGGATGTGGTGCTCTAGAGGCACCTTGAGTGGTGCTCTATATATTTTTGTATTTTTGTATATAGGCTGGTGAGCCCATTTTGTACCGAGGTGCTTCACTGGCTTGCAGATACTTGTATTTTTGTATGTAAACACTTGAATGGCACTGTGGACCGTCTTATATATACATGAGTATACATTTTGATATCTATGTGATGTTTACATGTGTTTTGTTAATGTGTTGATGATGTCTATTCTATATATGTTGTGACATGTTGTTGATATGTTTATGTATGTGTAGCGGTATCTTGATGTGATATATGCCAATCTAACACCATGTTAGCTAAGTTATCTGTAATTTGATTCAATTGTCTTGGAATATGTGTAAATGTAATGAAATCAAAATGTCGAGATAAAAGTCTAACCTGCAGGTATTTGCGAAAGAGGTAAGGATCGCAGACATGGTACACATTGTTGAGCTGGAGAACGACTAGTTGAGAGTCGAGAAAGACACTAAGGTGATGAATACGATGATGTTTGGCATCGACAAGGAGGCCAATGATGACCGTGTATTCGGCTTGGTTGTTGGTGGCTGAACCCAAACATATGCCGCTCGAATGGAGCATTTCATGTGAGGGGGTATAAAGGGCCCAAGATGCCAAAACGAGATTTTATGTCCAACGGCTGGTGCCATCGGCGTAACCGATGTGATAGGTCGGTGGAGGAAGCATCTGTCAATAGCACAAATGATAGTTTAGATGTGAGGGATGGAAAAGGATTAAAAACACTATAAAAGAAATAACCTAAAGTAGAACTGCTACGCTTAGGCATAAAATTTCTTTAAGTATAACCCGTTGACAGGTTTTTTGAGAGAGAGGCCAGGATGTATGCGCCTTTGGTGAGGCAATGTTGGATAATGTATGGGCCATGCCATAGTGACTTGAATTTTCCATGACCAAAGGTATTGTGAGCAATATCGTAAGCAAGGACGAGGTCGCCTTCGTGAAATGAGCGAAGGTTGACATGTCGATCAAAGGTGGCCTTTGATCATTTTTTAGCTGCATCATTGTTTTGTAATGAAGATCGACGATCTTCATCCAGGGACTCTAAGTTCAGCAAGCGCTACTCCATTGGAGCAGTGTTGGGTAATAGCTCAATTGCGGTGCGTAAGGTGGGAGTTTCGCACTCAATGGGAAGAGTGGCCTCAACCCCATGGACTAGATGAAATGGTGTGAAACCAGTAGTTGTTTTCATAGTTGTACGGTAAGCCCATAGCACGGAAAATAACATATGATGCCAATTGGTCTTATGTTTATTAACCGTGCGCTGTAATATGGTCTTGAGGACCTTGTTAACTGCTTCGACTTGTTAGTTAGACCGAGGGTAATATGGTGAGACAAACTCGTGGGAGAATCCTAACCGAGATGAGAGTTCGATGAAAATCTCATTCTCGAAGCATTTCCCATGATCAGAAACTAATTGGAGTGGTACTCCAAAGAGGGATATGACGTGGTTAAAGAAAAAACGTGTTGCGGTGTCAGCGGTATTATTGAAGGTGGGCATATCTTCCACCCATTTTGTGAAGTAATCGACTGTGAAAACAATGTATTTGTGTCCATTGCTAGAGGGGGGATTACAAGTCATGAAGTCGATGCCCCATTTACAAAAAGGGCCAGCAATGATGACTGGATGAAGAAGAGAAGGGGGTGCTCATGTTTTGTTGGCATAAAGATGACACTTCTCGCATCGTTTCATGGCATGAATGAAATCTTGAAACAATGTAGGCCAAGAGTAACCTCCTCAGATGATTTTTTGAGAAGTGGACATTCCCGAAAGATGGCCCCCACATGCAACGCTATGGCAGTCGTTCAAGACTCGATCGACCTTGTCAATGGTCAGGCATCGACGAACAATGGTGTCGATCCCTTGCCAATATAAGATGTCTCCGATGAGGAGGTAGCGGGGGGCCTGGTGGCGAATACGACGACGATCATCTCGTGAAAGGTGGTTATTGAACTTTTGAGTTTGGAGGTAGACAAGGAGGTCGTCGTACCAAGGATCATCCGAAGTGATGTAAAAGAGGTGTTCGTCGGGAAAGTCGGTATTGACAGGGGTACTGGTTGTATTAGAGGGGAAGGCCATGACAAGTTCGGGGAGGACAAGAGCTTTCTTGCTCTTGGGTGTTGAGAATTCAAGATCATACTCCTGAAGGATAACGATTCATCAGGAAAATTTTCCATTAATTTGCCGACGATTGAGCAAGTATTGCATAGGGTTGCAATCTACTATGACCTTAGTTGTGCGAAGAAAAATGTAATGACGTAGTTTCTGGACTGTGAGAACGAATGCAAGGGCTAGTTTCTCTTCATGTTTATACTTCAAGGGTGGCCCTGAGAGGTTTTTACTAACGTAATAAATGACATGCTCATGATCGTCATCACTGATTTGAACTAGAACTCCTGCTACTGAGACAGCAGAGGTTGATATGTAGAGGATATAGTCGTGATTGTAGTCAAGTGCACTAATTAAAGGGGCATTGGAGAGTGCCATTTTAAGATCTTCGAATCACTATTGGGCATGTTCATCCCAGTAAAATGGGATGTCGTGGCGTAGTAAGTGAAGGAAACCGTGTGCGCGAGTGGCGTAGTCTGGGACAAATCACCGTAGAAAGTTAGCCTTTCCTTGTAGGCTTTGGAGTTGACGTAAATTCCGAGGAGGTGGAATTTTGGTGATAGCTTGGACTTTGAGGGGGTCCACAGTAATACCTCTTTGGGAAACGATGAATCTGAGGAGGCGCCCCGCAGTGACGTAGAATATGTACTTGAGGGGGTTCGAGCGGATGTTGTACTGACGGAACCATTGGAATATGATCCGTAAATCATCAAGATGTTGGGTGCGTTTCTTGGATCGAGCTGTGAGGTCATCCAAGTATGCGAGGATGATATGAGCCAGATCATGAAAAATGTATGTCATAGCCCGTTGGAAATTTGCGCTAGCATTCTTTAAGCCAAAAGGCATGACATGATATGAAAAATTACCCCAAGGGGTAGTGAATGCGGTTTTGTACTGATCGGCTGGGTGAATTTGAATTTGATTATAACCAGAGAAACCGTCCATGAAGGATAGAGCCTCATGGCCTGTGTAGTCTTCAATAATTTGATCGATGAAAGGAGTTGGAAAGTTGTCTTTGGGACATGCGTGATTGAGGTCGCAAAAGTCGTGCAGACGCAGATAGTGCCCTGTTTTTTATTAACGGGTACAGGGTTGGAAACCCATGATGTATAGGTGATGGGGTAGATGAACCCAACCATGCGCAATTTATCAATCTCAGCTTTGATGGTCGCTTCTTTGGATGGGTGAAGCGATCGTTGTTTTTAACGAACTGGTGTAATGTCGGGCCAGGTGTCGATGCGATGTTCGACGATAGAGGGATCAAGGCCAGGCATTTCTGTGTATGACCAGGAAAAAATATCCCGATATTCCTGGAAGAGGGCTTTATAGGTGGTGATTTCTTGAGGAGTGCAAGTGGCTCCAATGGTGATTTCTTCGACGACACCATTTTTGATGGAAATGTCGATTTTGATGGTCAGGGAAATGTTGGCCATGTTGCCTTCTTCAAAAGCATCAAGGGCAAGAATGGGGTTGTTGAACCAGTCGATATGCCCTGATGGGATAAAATCCTTGGTTTCGACTGCGTATATGGGGTGTTGGTCAGGAGGCATGGAGGCTTCTTGTGGAAAGAAGAGCGCCCGGTGGTGTAGCGCATCCCATGGGTAGTCGGGGGTGTTTAACTCTTAGAGTATTTCCTTGTCACAGTGGAATTGGTGGGAATACAAGGGGTCGTGAAGAGTGATATCAGTGACTATTGGCGTGTGGCTGCCCCTTGGTGATGAAGAAGTAGGGGGAACGTCGCAATTGAATTGCGATGGTTCACTTGACATAAACCAAATATCGAAGTACTGAGGAGTACCCGTGGTAGTTGGATGTAAAATTTTTGTAGAGAAATGAGCGGGAGAGTTGGGGGGATTTGGGGGTGAATCCTTGGATAAGTCATCCAAGAACCATGGAGGTGTTGGGAGGGCCTTAGGTTCAGAAGAAATGAGATGAAGAATCTCTAGTGACGAGGTAAGGTCAACCATCAATTATGTGGGTCTTTGAAGCAGGGTCAGTTGGCGTTGTCTGTATTCAATGATCATAGGACACTGGTATGTAAAATGATCTGAGGAGTCACATAGAGATCAAGGGCATCTCATGCGTTCATTGACTGAAGTTGTGACATAATGGATGTCAATGATTTTTGGTAGGGATGACGTAGCTGGACTGGGTTCTCTCTGGAAGCTATGGCATACTGCGGCTAATGTATACCAGAAGCATGGCAGTGCTGGGAAATGGTGTGTATAATGGCCATATTCTGAACATATAGCCAAGAAAATTTGGTTCATATCCCTTTACTACTTGAGTGAGGGGCGGTAATGGCAGTAATTTCTATGGTGGCAAGTGTTGATGGAGTTTGATTGAGTGGAATCAAGTTCTGTAACTTCGGTAGAGATGGGCAGTTGTTTGTTTGGTGTCCATCTTTCTCACATAGCGCACAAGGGGGTTGGACACGTGGGGGAAGTGGAGCTGTGGGCTCCTTCTTCTTTCTCCTGCCCCCAGTTGTGGCAAAGAGAGTAGTGAGGGGGGGTGTAGAGGGTATGGTGGGAGTGAGTATGGGAATCGTCATTGGGATTCCTTCTGTTTGGGGGGGGAAGGGATAGTTGATGGACCATTTCTAGTGGATGTAAATACCAAATTGGAATTTCTAACACCATATTAGGGAGGGTAAGCGTTGGGGATACTTGGAAAGCTTGAACGCCAAGTGGAGGGTAAAAGAAGGGGATTTGAGTAATGGCTTGGGGAACTGTCTCCCAAACTGGGATATGGCCTTAGGGAGAGGTGAAATCGTGGACTGGTGGGGTCAACGAGTTCGCAGGAGGCTCGTGAGGGGGGAGCTTTGCGACTAATGGGACATCAGATATGATAGAAGCCTCCATAGGAGGAAGGGTATCCTCTATGTCAGTTCCGTTGGATGAGACGACGCATACTTGATTGGAAGGATGAAGGAACGGTGGGGCACCATGGTAAGTTCCTAACAATGATGGGTCTTTGAAAATTTCAAGACCCATTTCGATGAGTGGGTATGCTTCATGACTTGTGTGGATGAGAGGCTGAATGTTATCGATGTTGGCAGAATGGTTAGGCTCGTAATGTGAGACTTGGTCAATGGTAACGATCTTCCCTTTATGGGGGAACATCATTGTTCGAAAGACGGAAGAGGCAACTTCCTTCATAGCGTACATGTATCTACGACCGAACAAGATATTATAATCAAGTGGGGAATTGATAACTTCAATGTTGATGAGAATAGTCTTGCCCCCAAGTTCTACGGGGACATTTTGGAAGAGCCCTTCAGGAGACGATGGTCGTCTATCATAAGCTCGTAAGGTAATGGCAGATGGTGTGAGTTCGAGGGAACCAATTTTCTGCCATACAGATTTGGACATAATGCATGTGGATGCACCTTCATTGATGATACAACGATGAACTGTAATGTTATGTATTTTCACTGGGATTTGAAAAGCGATCAAAGAGGGAAGGCGAGGTTCTCCACTGTCAATATCAAATGTAATGAGTAGAGTATCTGCGGGGTCAACTGCCCCCAAGGCAGAAAGTAATGATTTCCGCTGACTGGGACAAGTCTGAAGGACTTCTAAGACTGACATGGCAGCCGGGGATTGTGCTAAGTCATCAACCAAACTGTAGCTATGAGTTGCCCTAGCCTGTGAGTTGTAG
Organism: Picea engelmannii; assembly: GCA_009831015.1. Classification (NCBI taxonomy): domain Eukaryota; kingdom Viridiplantae; phylum Streptophyta; class Pinopsida; order Pinales; family Pinaceae; genus Picea; species Picea engelmannii. Next base: position 112,560 of record ML779065.1, on the reverse strand, counting down.
ACATTCCCGTGCAATGGGATGCGAGGGATGCGAAGAGGTGGTTTTGTGTTAGGGTGAGGGATCACCAACGGGGGTCCCGTAGGTGCGGGGATTGTTTTTGGAGGAATGGGAGGGGTCTCAGCGGGTGTGTGGTACTGATGATTACGTGTTTGCAGAAGGATTTATTCCTCACTTGTGAGGAGGATCATGTGATCTGCTGGATTGTTTGGATTGAGGTACTGTCCCAACTGAGGTGGGGTAGGATGCATGTCTTGTTGGGTGTTTATCACACCTTGGTGTGGAATAGGATTCTGCAACACGGCTGGGGGGGTTTTTGCACATATTGTTGTGGGGCCTGCTGAGGGGCATGTGGTGCTAGAGGATGTGGTAGACTGCTTGAGTCTTTCATCCATTTGAAATCAGTGATTTGGGGGCAATGATGAGTATAATGACCGAAATCACTGCAAAGGGCACAAGGTAAGTTGGTTTTGATAGTATTGTTATTTTCCCCTTGATGCTTTTTGTTATTTCCCCCCTGGGGGTTTTGATTCCCTTGGTTATGGTTGCCCCCAGCCGGTTGGTTTTGTTGGGGTTGATTCCCGCCTTGGCCTGAGTTGTTATTGTTCCTATTTCTACCTTTCTTTTTGGCATTATTCGACAGATGGGTCGGATTTTCCGTATTCAGCTGTTCAAAATTTTGATATTGTTGAACGAGAGAGGGTTGAACAAAATTCACCCCAACGTGAGGGTGTGGGGATGCCATGGGCTGTGGAGGACCAGGAAAGGGAAAGTACGGATTCTGTGGGGGTTGTGATTCTTAAGGTACATAGGAAGGCATGGTGCTTTCGCTAGTACTCATAGTATAAGTTGAGGTAGAGGGGGTACCAGAGCTTGTCTGGATAGGTGGGTGTAGTGGGGGTGCCGACGGTGGCCCACTGATGGGCGGAGGAATAACAATAGGGTATGGTTGTTGATAAGGGGGTGGGGGGTAATAAGAGGTTCCCCCATATGCCGACAGATATTGAGGTGTGCCATACATTGGTGGTGATTGGGGTTGAGGATTGTGGGGTGTGGTATTACCAATCAATCCGTCTGCAGAGTGAGACATCTCGGGTTTGTCTTGACCAAATGGCACAGGTTTAGGGAGGTCAGGAAGTATTGTGTTTAAGTACCCTGACTGTGAATAGATGAGGTCATATTGTTGAGCCTTACTGATGGCTTCCTCTTCAGATTGAGGGAAGGTGGAAGCTACATCTTTACCGAGGAGAGAGGCAAGTGATCTGAGAAACCAGTTAAGTCACTGTTGTTTGGTGGTTTCATCTTTGCATAAAATAAGTCGTCTATGCCACTCGTGAATGTGATCAACGATATGTATGGCTGAGGTTTGTTTGAAATTAGAGAGTAGTTCAAGACCATTGTCATGGTGGATTGGTAATTGGAAGAAGGTCAAAAATGCTTTGGCCAAGGACTCGAAAGTCGCATGGGATCCTAATTTTTTATCTACATACCATTTGGCTGATGGGTCAGTGAGTGTGCGTTGAAATAAGCGTAGTCTGATGGAATCATCCATAATGTTGTTGGAAGATCACCATAGGTGGAAAGTCATGACATGGTTGGCAGGGTCATCTCATGGTTGGCAGGGTATGTTAAGAGAGGCCAAATATGGCATCTGTAGTGGGGGGGGGAGGATTAGCTCCAGCCATGGTGTGAGTGTTGGAAATACTAAAACAACTGAGAGGGGGGGGGGTGAATCAGCTGTATGTGAGCTTAAACAATTTTATACCTTTTAAAACATTATTAATCTTTCTTCATGTGTCATCAACAATATACAACATATGGACAGTAAAAGTAAAAATCATCAGTCACACATAAAATACACATAGAGACATATTTTCACGAGGAAACCCATAAAGGGAGAAAACCTCTTCTTCTTCGAAATGATAGGCAGTCTTTTTCTATTCTGTACATCATTTACAATTGAGCACCAACTCAATGTGAGGTTGATACCTTTGTTTTACAAGCTGCAACTTGTTTGAGAGCTCCAACTCTCTAGTTTCTCTAGCACCCACTAGAAGGAAGCACCAACTCCCTAAATATTCCAGCACCAACTGGATGGAAGCACCAACTTCTTGAATGTTCCAGCACCAACTGGATGGAAGCACCAACTTCTAGTTACACAGGCTCCAACCTGTATAACAGAGAACACTTGTTCTCCCTAGAACCACCCTGCCACCCTAGTTTCTCTGGCTGCAACCAGAAGGAAGCTACAACTTCCTGTGTTCAAGCACCCACTCGAACTTCTGAGGACAACAGTCCTCCCGAGCACCTCCCAACCTCCCTAAAATATCAAATAATGAATACACAGACAACTTATGTGAATAAATCACTTCTTACCATTCTTTTTCTGTTCTGTAATTCTTCTCTTTCTCTGTCCACCCAACAAGTATCCTCTGCATCACATTGTTTTGTCATTCTTCTCTTCTTCTTCTTTCTCTATCGTTCTGCTATGCTTCTACTCTATCGTTCTGCTCTGCTTTTGCTCTTCATTTCATCACATTCTGGACCTCATCTATAATGTCACACCACGCATGTCCTTCTTACTGTTTTATTCTTTTTCCCTTCAGAACAACCAACCCAATTCAGTCTCGTTCATATTCTTTTATACAAGCTACCTTGACGATTCCACTTCTCCTTCCAATCGGTAATACAAGGACATTTGTCTTGGCAACTGAAACACTAACCGATTTTTCATCATCAATCCGTTTCTCTTAACTGATTCATAACTGAAGCGTTAATGTGTGAGGAAGAACAACAGCCCTCCGATCAATACTTGATCCAACGGTCCATATCAAATCGGGATTTCACTCATCGCGATTTCGGCATTTGCGATGTCAACAATCACAAGTCCTCCGGACTCGTGATTCTCCGATTCTCGATGGATCCTTTCATACACTAGCCCTCCTGATCTTAGCTCCCGGTCAACGTTCCCTTCACTTCGTGACTACAACCTTATGTCTCTCTATCGGGGTTTTGGAGTTCTTCATGTTCACTGTTCTTTTCACTTATAAATCCCGATACACAAAAGTCCATATATCTGTCAAATCAACGATCCAAGTGCAATCTTGACTCAATGGCTATGATTGTGTCGTGATATCGCATATCGCAATTTCAAAATTCATGTTGCAATCCTTACCATATCCCGATTCATGAAACTCCGACATGGTCTAAAAACAACGGTCTAGATCATAGACTGATCTGACGGCTCAGATTGTATCGCAATTTCTCATATCGCGAAATCAACACTCCTAAGGTCAAGTGACTTTGTCACTTCAAAGTTCCGATCCCCGATGCCAATGTGCCCCTTTCCACGCGCTAGCCCTGCTGGCTATAGGCCTCGGCTCATATGACCGTCAACACAAGACCTCATTCAAATCTCTCATCAGGGTTTCGGCATTTTCGATGTCATCATGTACATGCCTATAGAATTCTCGATCCCCAATTCTCTGATGAAGGAAATCAACGGTCCAGATCTCATTCTTATCCAACGGCTGTGATTACATCGCGAAATCGCATATCGTGATTTCGAAGTTCTTGATGTCAAGAGATTTTGGTATTACTAAGTCCCGATCCCCGATACTTTGCTGATGTCACACGTGGTTTGACATGTGTTAAATACTGCCATGTGTCACTCTGATTCATGACTTGCCTGTGCCTGAAGTGTTGAATCTGCCTGCCACCTGTCATTACCTGGTTGTGCCACGTGTCCCTAGTTGACGTGGACTGTTGTCTTGAATTAGATCGACGGTCTAGATCACATGTTGATCTAACGGTTCAGATTCAGTCGGGATTTCGCATATCGTGAAATTGGGGTTTTCATTGCATTATGTTCTATGCATATTGAAATATCGATCCCCGAAACTCCGATGAAGCCTCCTGTCTACAAGTGGATGGTCCCGATCTCTGCTTGATTTAATGACTGCGATCAAATCGCGAAATTGCATATCGCGATTTCGGGGTTTTCGATGTCAAGTGAATTGGACATTTCAAAGTCCCGATCCCCGAATCTCCGATGATTTATCTCCCTCACAACTTCTGCAGATCTGAAGGTTGTTGGCCTTTTGGGAAATTTGAATGGGATCCAATGATCACTGGATCTCTATCTTCCTTCTTCTCTGTAAACTCCTGCTACACGCATTTTCTTCAATGCTATTCTTCCTGAGATTTTACATCTGAATCCCCAAGGGGTTTTATCCTTCTTATCTTGCCATCTCCACTGTTTCCCTCAATGAAAACAACCATCAACACGCATTCGTTGCTTGTTTAATATTTGCCAACAATATCCCCCTTTGGCATTGATGGCAACACTTGCGTTCGACCATTCAGGCTCTCCTCTGCATTCGGCCAATCAGGCTCGAATCTATTCCCGAAACATTTTGAACTCGACTCCTTTCTCCCCCTTTGACATTAATGTCAAAGAAGAAACATTCTTCCACTGATCTTGTTGCAGAACATACTCCCCCTGTCATCTATAAGAATTTATGAAATTTTTTAGATATTCAATAAGCACTCCCCCTGACTGGGTGCACATTTTAGACACCAGAAATCATAACCCCTAACTTTTGACGAAGATATCCAAAAGGGGTCGCAGCTAATGGTTTAGTGAAAATATCAGCAATTTGTTCTGTAGAGGGTATATAGTTCAGTTGAACAATTCTGTTTGATACTTGTTCTCTGAGAAAATGATACTTTATAGGAATATGCCTAGTTTTGGAATGAAGAACAGGATTCTTGGAGACACTTATGGCACTAGTGTTATCACAATGGATTGGAATAGGGTCAGTGTAGGTTACCTTCAAATCTGCAAGAGTTTGTATCATCCATAATATCTGTGTGCAGCACGTAGCAACAACAATTTATTCTGCCTCTGTAGTGGATAATGAAATAGATCCCTGCTTCTTACTAAGCCATGCAACTAATGAGTCACCCAAAAAGAATGCTCCTCCACTGGTGCTTTTTCTCTCATCAACACAGTTTGACCAGTCAGCATCTAAATAATCAATTAGCTGGAAATTCTGATTTCTAGGGTACCACAGTCCATATGTCATTGTTCCCTTCAAATATTTGAATATTCTTTTGACAGCTGAAAAATGACTTTGTTTAGGAGCAGACTGAAAACACCCTACCATTCCAACAACTTGCATTATATCAGGACGGGATGCTGTGATGTACATAGGACTGCCTATCATTGAACTATATGTCCTTTGATCAACATCAGGTGAGATATCATCTTTTTTTAGCTTGCAACCAACCACCATAAGTGTGCTGATTGTAGAGGAATCCTCCATCTGAAATTTCTTCAATATCTCTTTCAAATATTTTTCTTGAGAGATAAAAATCCCTGCAGAGCTTTGTTTTACTTGTAAGCCAAGAAAATATGACAGTTCTCCTATCATGGACATT
>ML779065.1:92915-103051 GCA_009831015.1 Picea engelmannii | reverse complement strand
TACACACAGAGACAGATTTTCACGAGGAAACCCATAAAGGGAGAAAACCTCTTCTTCTTCGAAATGATAGGCAGTCTTTTTCTGTTTTGTACATCATTTACAATTGAGCACCAACTCAATGTGAGGCTGCTACCTCTGTTTTATAAGCTGCAACTTGTTTGAGAGCTCCAACTCTCTAGTTTCTCTAGCACCCACTAGAAGGAAGCACCAACTCCCTAAATATTCCAGCACCAACTGGATGGAAGCACCAACTTCCTGAATGTTCCAGCACCAACTGGATGGAAGCACCAACTTCCAGTTACACAGGCTCCAACCTATATAACAGAGAACACTTGTTCTCCCTAGCACCACCCTGCCACCCTAGTTTCTCTGGCTACAACCAGAAGGAATCTACAACTTCCTGTGTTCAAGCACCCACTCGAACTTCTGAGGACAACAGTCCTCCCGAGCACCTCCCAACCTCCCTAAAATATCAAATAATGAATACACAGACAACTTATGTGGATAAATCACTTCTTACCATTCTTTTTCTGTTCTGTAATTCTTCTCTTTCTCTGTCCACCCATCAAGTCTCCTCTGCACCACATTGTTCTGTCATTCTGCTCTTCTTCTGCTTGCTCTATCGTTCTACTCTGCTTCTTCTCTATCGTTCTTCTCTGCTTCTGCTCTTCATTTCATCACATTCTGGACCTCATCTATAATGTCACACCATGCATGTCCTTCTTACTGTTTTATTCTTTTTCCCTTCAGAACAACCAACCCAATTCAGTCTCATTCATATTCTTTTATACAAGCTACCTTGACGATTCCACTTCCCCTTCCAATCGGTAATACAAGGACATCTGTCTTGGCAACTGAAACGCTAACCGATTTTTCATCATCAATCCATTTCTCTTAACTGATTCATAACTGAAGCGTTAATGTGTGAGGAAGAACAACAACCCTCCGATCAATACTTGATCCAACGGTCCAGATCAAATCAGGATTTCACTCATCGCGATTTCAGCATTTGCGATGTCAACAATCACAAGTCCTCCGGACTCGCGATTCTCCGATTCCCAATGGCTCCTTTCATACGCTAGCCCTCCTGAGCTTAGCTCCCGATCAATGTGCCCTTCACTTCGTGACTACAACCTTATGTCTCTCTATCGGGGTTTCAGAGTTCTTCATGTTCACTGTTCTTTTCACTTATAAATCCCGATACACAAAAGTCCATATATCTGTCAAATCAACGATCCAGGTGCAATCTTGACTCAACGGCTATGATTGTGTCATGATATCGCATATTGTGATTTCGCAATTCATGTTGCAATCCTTACCATATCCCGATTCGTGAAACTCCGACATGGTCTAAAAACAACGGTCTAGATCATAGACTGATCTGACGGCTCAGATTGTATCGCGATTTCACATATTGCGAAATTGGCACTCCTGAGGTGAAGTGACTTTGTCACTTCAAAGTTCCGATCCCCGATGCTGATGTGCCCCTTTCCACGCGCTAGCCCTGCTGGCTATAGGCCTCGGCTCATATGACCGTCAATACAAGACCTCAATCAAATCTCTCATCGGGGTTTCATCATTTTCGATGTCATTATGTACATGCCTATAGAATTCCCGATCCCTGATTCTTCGATGAAGGAAATCAACGGTCCAGATCTCATTCTTATCGAACAGCTGTGATTACATCGCAAAATTGCATATCGCGATTTCAGAGTTCTTGATGTCAAGAGATTTTGGCATTACTAAGTCCCGATCCCTGATACTCTGCTGACGTCACACGTGGTTTGACACGTGTTAAATACTTCCATGTGTCACTCTGATTTGTGACTTGCCTGTGCCTGAAGTGTTGAATCTTCCTGCCACCTGTCATTACCTTGTTGTGCCACGTGTCCCTAGTTGACATGGACTGCTGTCGTGAATTAGATCGACGGTCTAGATCACATGTTGATCTGACGGTTCAGATTCAGTCGGGATTTCGCATATCGTGAAATCGGGGTTTTCGTTGCATTGTGTTCTATGCATATTGAAATCCCGATCCCTGAAACTCTGATGAAGCCTCCTGTCTACAAGTGGATGGTCCCGATCTCTGCTTGATTTAACTGCTGCGATCGAATCACGAAATCGCATATCACGATTTTGGGGTTTTCGATGTCAAGTGAATTGGACATTTCAAAGTCTCAATCCCCGAATCTCCGATGAATTATCTCCCTTGCAACTTCTGCAGATCTGACAGTTGTCGACCTTTCGGGAAATTTGAATGGGATCCAACGATCACTGGATCTCTTTCTTCCTTCTTCTCTGTAAACTCTTGCTACACGCGTTTTCTTCAATGTTGTTCCTCCTGAGCTTTTACGTCTAAATCCCCAAGGGGTTTTATCCTTCTTATTCTGCCATCTCCATTGTTTCCCTCAATGACAAGAACCATCAACACGCATTCGTTGCTTGTTCAATATTTTCCAACAGTGAGTGTGTTGTGAACCTAACCCTTGAGGGGGGCTAGGTGGGTTGGTACTTCCCCCTTGAGAGGAAGTTGTTCCTTTGCTTTCGTGTAAAGGAGAGTGAGTGGATGGAGGGACTTGGGAAGTAGACCCAAGTAATGTGGAACCAAGCAAAGTTTATCCTAAGACAACAGCACTCACAGGAGTGTGTGAAGGTGGTGCCGATGAGTTGGAAAGACTAGGAACTCCCCCTAAAATAAGAGGGAGGTTTAGTAAGTGTCTGGAATGAAGGGGGTTACGTGGGTCCCCTATGATGTTCGACTAGTTGAGTGGATGTGTGCAAAATGTGATGAGAGAAAGTAAACAAGAACCTTTGTTGCAAATTTTGAACTTTACACAATATATATATCTAAATCAAAATGTAATCAGAAGTGCATCATACATAAAGTGTTTTGAAAAAGAAGCATATATGTGGATAAGTGGGTTTTGTCCACGTGGGGAATCAAAGAAAACAAATGCTCGTGTCCTAAAATACATAACGTCCTTCCTCTCAAATAGCACTGGACCTTCCAATAGTACTCAACAACGGGGTCTAAAGTCACCGGAAGAGAAACTAGTGAAGGATGAAATAATCATTTATAATGAGGGGTAAAGGGGGCATATCCCAAAAGAGCTGGCGATATTTCCCAATAGCAACACAAAATTCGATCAAGGTGCAATTGTAGCCCACAATTGCCACCTGGGTAGATGTCCTAAAATTTGGTCACTAGGTACCTCGGTCAAAGTGTGACATTCATATTTTCGGCCTAAGAAATGGGTCATGAGCTAGATCGTGTCCAATAGGTGGGTGCCTCAAGGGGGGACGCACAGAACAACTGGACCTCAGCCTTCAACCCTTCATAGGTATCTCCCTACCTTATGGTGTTAGGAACACTTGACTTGGAGGATTTTGAGTTCCCTATTTCTCAACTTCTATGGTTTTGACAATGTGAGAACTAGATAACAGGGAGTTATTTGGATGCCTATCCCTGAAATCCTACCTAGACTAAACAAATTATTTTGGCACCTCCTGTGGAGGAAAACTTAGTGAGTTTTTAGAAAAAATTTAGATGTAGTTGTTTGAGAGGTTGGGGGTGTGAACCAACCTCGTTGAAATTAAATGGGAGTGGATAGTTTCGTCAAGAAAAGGGTGGGGTGTTTCAGAATCCCTTTGGAGGAAACTTACTTTGACCTCCACGTTTCAAGAAGAAACTATGTGAGTGATACGTGACTTTTGTGTGTGGATGAGTGAAAGTGTGCCAATTTTTAATGAATTAGGTGTCACCTTGCTGCATGTGGACTTCGCTTGGTCCTTACAAGTGTTGATTACCTAATTAACTAAATGTATTTGGTACAACCTTGCATAATTCAAAAGTCCCTAGGAAGCTAGCATGTGGACATGTGGGTCTATTACTATTCCTTTAATTCTCTGTTGTGATGTAATCTAAGAAAATCTTTGAAACTATCCTAGATTGTGATCATGTGGGCATGTATGGGCCCATTACAAAACCTTTAGACTTCCCTAGTGATTTAATCTAAAAAAGTAAATTTCAACACTATCTTATCTGTGTGGCATGTGGGCATGTATGGGCCCGTTACAATGTTAAGACGTGTTTGAAAAAATAAACTAAGAGGAGTCCCAAGAAGGGTTGTTGTCCTCTCCTAAAGGTTTTAATCTTCTTAAGGGGGATGAAATTGTCCCACAATCTTTTTCTGATTCTCAAGGTCGCTTGGAGCCATGAGATAAGAGCATACTAAGTGATTGTTATCCAACTTCTAGTCCCAATGCAAGCTAGATGTGATTGCAAATGATTTCCAACTTATATTTTTAGTCAAAGCAAGCCATCCATGTGGAAAAATGAAGGCAAAAGAGGAAATAGTGATTTTAAACCTCCTAAGTGCTTATGTGTTTTGACTAATCCCTTTATATGAAGAGGGGACTAAGTGTGGTGCAGCTTAAAACATGCATGAAATCACTTTTATGAAGGCTAAGGGCCTTCCCCAAATCTCAAAAACCTTACAATGTGTATTTTTTTGCACAGGTGCGTGGGTCTCAGTGGAGACAGAGGCGCACTGAACGCATGTGTGTAGACCGAAATGAGTTAATGGGAATAGGTGCGCAGAACATAACTGTGACCTAGGTACATGTGTGCATGATGCACGTCTGTGGGCCAAAAAAACCGCGCACAGATGACACATGATCGTGAATGAAAATTCCGGATGGAATTCTCTCAATTCAACTTGGAATTGGATGTTTAGCAAGTCGGCTTAGGCCGGTTAATGCACCTGCAAGTTAAATAAACCAAAAGAAGAGCTAGAAAAACCCTAATGGGGTAGGAAATTGATACCTTTCCCCAGCGGAGTCGCCAATCTGTTGCGCCTCTTTCGTCACCTTAGTGAGCAAAATAGAGGTGCTTGCAAGCTTAGTTGGGTTTGCTAAGAAGGACAGCTACAAGGAAAAGGGTTAGAGAAAGAAATATAAAAGAACAACTAAGAATTAAACTAAGAAATAAAACAACAACTAAATTAATAAGCATAGGGACATAAGGACAAAAGAAACAATGAGACCCATGTCACCAATGATAAGGCTGATATTAGTGAAAGAAAACACTGAGAAGAAAGAGGACTATGAGTCCCTTCTTCCTCCAAGGGAGGGCTCTTGGATCCCCACAAATAAGCTCTTCTTACAACTTTGAAAATGAAAATGGTGAAAGAATTATTTGCTAATCCACTCAAGGGGTGAGATGGATTGCCCAATGCAATTATGCTAGTATGCTCTTGATGGGAATAGAGGATTCCTCAAGAGAATAGTGGCAACTTAACTTTGCTATTGAATTCCTTGAAAAATGAAGTGTATCCATGGCCTTTTTATAGCATTCCTTTGAGGTATTGTCCAACTAGTTTGTAGTGTGTAAAGAGGCTAATTAGGGCATTTCTAGGTCTTTGACCAGCCACCCAGTCGAATCCAGTCTAGATTTGAGTGTCAAATCAACTTGGAAGTTGAACCAGAAGTGGGTGGGAGGATGACCACTCTCATAAATGCGTCATTTCTTAGGTGCGTGGATTTTGTGACAAGAGTCGTGCATCGTGTGCATGTGCACGATTTCTTCGTTTCTGTTTTGCACATGTGCGCACACGCCCTGTGTATTTATAGTGCCCTTTAATTTTGTCACTAGTTGTATAGTTTTTGACCCTTTGGAAATTATTTTGTGGTAATTTTGGTCCATGGGTGACCTCATAACTGTTTGATGATGCTGAATTCTTGTAACCATTTGCGGACAAAATTTCAGTGATAACAATCTTCCTAGCAAGCCATTCTATTTTCTTGCGGGAGGGTTGAGAGAGAAGGAGAAAAGGTGTGTGTACATGATTTCTAACCTTTGTCCTCACTGCTCCAATCCAAGTAGCTCCCTCAAAAAGTCAAACCTGCAAGAACAAAGAAGCCTTCTCCTACTACTATCTATGATTACGTAATAGAAAGCCTACCTTCTAATAAAGGAATTAGATAAACAAGAAATGAACGAGAAAAACTAAGAGAAATAGGCCAAGTTCTTTTATTAATGAAAGCATGAAAATGTTACAACCATTGAATGTTGTTGCAATCCTCCAAGCTTCTTTCTTTATCCCTTGAACATGAACCCAGCTCAGCTTCTTCACATGAACAAAGGTTTGGCTCTCCTTGACAAGACCATAAGTTTGATATGCTTCTTTTCCACCCCCTCTCACTTTGAAATGACCTAGTTATATAGATGTAGGGAGGGCTAACCACTAGGATAAACCACGAGAGTAGTTGAGGATAAGGTATATTAGGTTTGGATTTGAGTTATATTCATGGTTATTCTTTCTCCCAAGATAGGATGGAAGAAGGCTCAAATAATATCTTGATGAAAACAAGAAAACAAATTTGGAACTATTCAGAACTTCCTCAAAGATTGCCCTAAATTCACAGGATTTGACCAAATCTGCATGGACGCTCCCTTAGAGAGGTGTACAGGGAGTCCAAGACACTCCCCTAGCACTGGAACATGAGTATGGATGCTCCCCCAACATGGAAAGGGGGATTCCATGGTTAAACAAGGCAAGTATTGAGTGAAAAAGGTCAAATTTGCAGGTGTTTAAAGGTATTTTCCTCTTCTTGATGCTCAAGGGAAAGTAATGGATCATTCATGCATGTTATTGAGGTGGTGACACTTAGGAAAGGGGTGAAAAACAAGGTACGATACTTTGTAGAATGAATCATGGAATTTGTGACACCAAGAAGGGTGAAGTGCGACTCTTACGACACTTAGCAAAGTGGATTGCGACACTTAGAAAAGTGTGACAAAATAATGTATAGCACACATCCAATCCACGACATCCAACTTCCCTTTTTCATGCAGTGTACAAAGTTACTTCAGTGCAACTGACCACTCAGTCTTGAAGCCACACAATATGGTGTCAAGTGCTCCCATGTTACACCTCCCTTGACTCAATCCAGAACCACATGCAATATGCCTCAATCGGGGATTCTGTCAGCATATACACATTCTTGAAAATTACCAGAGACAACTTTCAAGAGTATTCTTCTCCATGTAGTACCTTCACATTCAGTCCTCAACAACCTTCACTCTTCTAACATTCTTCTTCAACATGTCTTTTTCCTCGGGAAATTTAAAATCTTCTCCTTTCTCCGTCAACAACATGTTTATCAAATTCCCCCTCTTTTGGACTATAGGTTATCCATCTTCTACTCAACAGTTTCCTTCATGTTTCATATTCATGACATCATCTTCTACTTATACATTTTCTTAGACATCTTCATCATCTGCAACCTCCTTAACATGCTCATCTTCATGGAGAATCCTCGATAATTATTTTTGATGGACAACTGAGAGGGGGGGGGTGAATCAGTTGTTACTAAGCTTAAACAATTATGCTTCTTTTAAAACTCTTTGCAGAAACACTGAATGATGATCATAATAATGCAGAGAAATACACGAAGGCACATTCAGCATCAATCACATATATGAGAAACACAGAGACAAATATTTTCCAAGGAAACCCATACAGGGTAAAAACCTATTTTTCTTTATATGATAAGTAATAATTACATTCTTTACATTATCATACATATGAGCACCAACTCATAATGAGGCTACAACCTCTATTTAGCAAGCTGCAACTTGCTGAGAGCACCAACTCTTTGTTTTCTCTAGCACCAACTAGAAGGAAGCACCGACTCCCTGGTTTCTCTAGCACCAACTAGAAGGAAGCACCAACTCCCTATGTTCAAGCACCCACTTGAACCTCTGAGGACAAAAGTCCTCCCTAGCACCTCCCAACCACCCTGAAATATAAATCTTTGAATCTGAAGCTTACTACAGTGATATAATGTTCAAAAATGGCTTACCCAATTTATCATTGTTCTGCTGCATCTCGTTGCTCTTTCTGCCACACTGCCTTTCTGCACATCTCACTTGCGCTGTCTGTTCTTCTGCGATTTATCCTCTGTGCGCCATGTCCATTCACTACATAGTTCCTCTTCAGCCCAATTCAGCTGCTGCACAATCTTCCTTCTATACGCATGAATCACTTTCCACATCAACAAACACCACCACTCGAACAACAACAAAACCCCCCATCTCTTCTCTGTACCGTGTATTTATAACTTCTGTGCACCTTGTGCATGTAGTGTTCGTAATGCCTCTACATGCTGACTTTGCACCATTATCCTCCACCTCTCGAGTGCTCTGTCTGATCATCATCATGATTCTTCAGCTTCTCTGGTGGTTCCCCCCACATGTCTAGCATCATCGTATGTTATACTGAGATTCCTCAGTCTCTATGGTAGTTTAAGACTCTTCGTCTTCTTTGAGACAGTCGAACTCTTGATCTTCATCGACCCTGATCGACGGTTCATGATCTTGATGAATCAACGGTCCTGATCTCATCGTGATCTTGCATCTCACTGTTCCTTCGTTGGAGATTTTCGTCACTCCAAGTCGCGAAAGGTGAGACTCTTAGATCAACGGTACACATCTTTTGATGTATTGACAGTCAGGATCATTTCATGACCTCGTATCTCGCTGATCCTAAGATGGAGATGTTCGTCACTCCAAGTCATGATAGGAGAGACTCCGAGATGGAGCTTTATGGTGCTCTGATCTTTTGCCATGCGTCCTCTTGATCCAATGGTCCTTGATTAAATTGCGATCTCGCGTCTCACTGTTCCTTTGACTTGCCAGTCAGTGACATGACGATCTCTCACCACGTGTGATCCCCCGCGCAGATCCAACGGTCCTCCTGTGATCCGGATCCAACGACTGTCCTTCTCTCACTACCTCGCGACCTCGCAACTTGGAGTACCCAATGTTTGGACTCTCAACCTGCGAACTCCTGAGTTGGCGAGATCTCTCGATCTCTCGCCACCTGTCCCCTCAGATGGACGGCTATAAATATCTCGCCACTTCGCCGCCTCGCGTCCTCACGCCTCATGACTTTGAACACCCAATACTTGGGCCTTTATCCTGCGAACCACCGAGTTCGTGAGATCTCTCCGATCTCTGCGACACATCTTTCCCAGATGGACGGTCCTGATCTTCTCACTACTTCGCCGCCTCGCGTCCTCGCGCCTCGCGACTTTGAACACCCAATATTTGGTCTTTCACCCTGTGAACTCTCGAGTTCACGAGATCTCTCCGATATCTGCCATGCGTCCTTCATAGATGGACGGTCCTGATCTTCTTGCCACTTCGCTGCTTCGCAACCTCACGCCTCGCGACCTTTAACACCAAATCCTTGGCTCTTCCACTCACGAGCTTCTGAGTTCGCTCAGGTCTAACGCCTGAGATCTATCCTTCTCTTCAGCGCATGCTCTTATTGTTTTTATTCAGATCTGACGACCCTCATGCTGTCGGGAATTTTGGATGGGATCCAACGATCAGTGACGCTTCTCCTCCAAGTTTACACATCCTTATTACTTGGAAGAATTTCCACTCTGCACTAATTCCTCCTGAGCCTACGTTGTTCCTTTTTGTCCATCGATGCACATTCTGATCCTGCCATCTTCACTATTGTACTTTCCATCAATGACAAGCATACGCTATCTATTAAACATTTGCCAACAATCTCCCCCTTTGGCATTGATGGAAACTAAGGCACCCGTATTCTTTTCTCCCCCTTTGACATCAATGTCAAAGAAGAGACATTCTCCCCCTGAGATATTGCAGTAAATTTAGGAGGCATTAGATAATCAAACAATACAAATGTCCCCCTAACAAGATGGACTCTTTTAGGTATGAAACGAAATGACACCCAACTTCTGTCTGAGATATTTAAACGGTGTCTTGGCGAGGGGCTTAGTAAAGATGTCTGCAATTTGTTCTGTAGTGGGAATGTAATGGACCTAAACAATCTAATTGGTGACCTGCTCTCTCAGAAAATGATATTTTGTGGGAATATGTTTTGTCTTGGAGTGGAGTACATGATTTTTAGATACACTAATGGCACTTGTGTTATCACAATGAATTGGGATCGGTGCAATATATTTTACCTCTAAGTCTGCAAGTGTTTGAATCATCCATAATACCTGTGTGCAACAGGTAGCAACAACAATGTACTCTGCCTCTGTGGTTGATAGAGAGATGGAACCTTGCTTTTTACTAAGCCAGGCTACTAAGG
>ML779065.1:79468-91953 GCA_009831015.1 Picea engelmannii | reverse complement strand
TTGTTCGATGGTTTTGATTAGCTTTCTCCTGGTTTGTACCCCTTTTTCTTTTTCTCCAATTATTTGACTTGCAGGATGATTCTTTTGAATGATTCTGGAGGAGGAATTTGTAGTTGACTTCTGATTTGAGTTTGTCTGAGTGTTTGAGTCTTCATCTAATTCAGAGTCTTCGTTTTCTGATTCTTGGACCTGTTCATCTTCATCTTTAGCTATGTCTTCTGTAGAAGCCTCATTACCGTACACCTCTCTTTAGTCTGTCAGCTGCTAATACATTGGATTCCACTTCTATGGCCGCATCTTGCATTTGGGCTAAGGAGGTGGCTCTTCTTTCTCTCAGCAAAAGGTAGAAATCAGGGTCAAATGCACCAGCATAGGAAATTTGGGCAGAGGCTTCTGAGGGCTTTATCTCTGCAGGGATCTTGTTATACATCTTGTTAAATATTTTGGAGAAGTCAGAGACCGACTCTCCTTCCATCTTTTTCAAAGACTCGAATTTTGTCATGTAATACATGAAGTCCTTCCTATCTCCCCACTTCCTCAGGAAAGCACTATCCAGAGCCTCAATTCCAGCAATAGATCCTGGGGCCAATCCTCTAAACCACTTCCTCACTTCACCATCCAGGCTCTGGACAAAAACTCTCATCCAGACATCCTCGTTTTCAATATTGAGGTTGTCTGCATAACTGTAGAAAGCAGCTAGGTGCTCCTCAGCAGTTAAGTCTCCTTCCCCAGTGAACTTGGGCATGTATTTCAGGTAATCTCCAGCAGGGAGGGTATTCATAGGATGGGGAAGAACTAAGGGAGCGTATCTGGAAGCGACTATAGCATCCATTCTATTGAGAGGGGGATTAGCACCAGCCATAGGGATGTTAGGTGTAAGAGAAATTGGAGGAGAAGGAGTTCACAAAGGGGTTATTGAGGATAAATCTCGAAGTGGGGTGGGAAACAAGAGGTGATTCAGAGAACAGGCTACTGAGCTTCAGTCAACAGGTGCTCCTCCTTGCATAGGAGTAGGGAAATCTTCTGAGGTCACGGGTCTACGCCAAGGTGCAGCTTCAGGGGAGAGGGGAGTGACAAAATATTGTCCCTCTGATCCCAGACCGGGAGGGGAAAAATCAACAGGAACACTCCCAAAATTTAAGAAACGGGAAACTGCAGAGACAGGCCTGTCAAAAATCTGAGGAGGAGAAAAAGGAGCTCCAACAGAAGGATATGATGGATTATCTGGTTCGGTGATCGACGCTTCTTATTCAGAGGCCTTTCCATTTCTGAGCACCACCTTCGGATCCGTTCCAGGTGTAGCTAGAGGCAGCTATGGGTGAGACTGCGTATGCCTGCCTCTGAAAGCCACAATTATTAGAGCAGGTTCTCCCTAGCGGAGTCGTCACAATGGAGTCGTCAGGTGCAAAATTAGCAATCTAAAAGGCTTTGATGATCCTATGCACCTTCGGATTCAGAGACTCAATGTCGTTCTACCCAGGGAAAATCTTCAATTTCATCCCTGGCAACGGCGCCAGAAATGTTAGCGTCAGAAGTCACTCCTGGATTGCTTGCAAGAGCAGAGCCCAACGCCCATCAGTTTTATGTCACGATTTGTTTGTAAAGGGTGATCAAATGGAGATAATGGCTCTAGGAGGTATCACTCTAACTCAGGGACTGAGTCTGGTACATAAAGAACAGAGGAGGTTTGGAATCCTAACTTCAGCCAGTGGGTTGATTTAAAGATGAACAGGTGGAAGACTTTAAACAAAGTGAACAAACAGCTCTGGGCATCAGGCTTGCAGCGGTTTATAGAGGAAAAACTCTGAAAACAGGATCCTCCTGGTTTAGGGCTTCAAGAAACTGAAAGAGGACTTGACTGGATCCTCCAATTCCAAGTCATTCAGCATCAAGGAAATCACAGGGGCTGATTAGAGGCTCCGTAACTATTACAGTGATCCATTACAACACCATCCTATAATAGTTACAACTCGACTGGATCCTCCAATTCCGAGCTGCTCTAACACAGTGTAAACAAAGATATGGTAGAAACTGGCATTCATAAGGCAAGAAGTCTCCAAAGCTCATACATAACCAGAACAACAATGCTTCATTAAAATTTTACAACCAAGGAGCTCTGCTCAACCATCGATCCATTACAAAATGGCAGAAATGCCTACATATACTTGGAACAAAAACCTAGAAGCTAAATCGAGACATCACATTGAATACATTACGTCTTCACATTTACTACGTATGTAGTCTCTGGACGTTCATGAACTTTAGTCAGACGCAATCGTGTCCCAAAGGACCTGGGACTGAATTGACAGGCTTGCATTCATTCCATGGCTTTCCATTTATGGTGGAAACGATGTCCAACCACCATCAACTGTTGTAATAACTGCTTCATCAGGATCGGGAAAAGTCCAGGTGGATTCTGCTCCTTATGGACATGGAGGCGCTCCGGATGACCGGAGATATTGATATGAGGAGGAGAATGAATGGTAACCGAGGAGGGGTAATTAGACACACTTGATGCAGCTACGGGATGAAAGGGGTCCAGGCGAAAGGATGACAAAGGGAAAGCGATAGAGAAACGTATGTGGCAAAATTCATGAATTTTGGGGTGTAAGAGCAGGGTGGAAGAGACACAGGGACCGGGAAGAAATCATGAGTTGGCGTGACATGGGAAAAGGACGTGGTGGCAAGGAGGTATGATGAATGTTTCAGGATTTCAGTAATTTGGGATTCGCGAGTTTGGAGTGCACAAGTTTCTTGCATCCGTGATCCCCGATATCCCGATGTGCGATGAGCTCCCCTTCCTAGGAGCTAGCCCTTAATGGCTAAAACATGATCCATATAGCCTATCCCCTTGTGACCGTAGCCAAACCCCCCATCGGAGTTTCGGCGTTTGTGATGTCGATGAGCGTGCATCCTTCGGACTCGTGATATCCTGCCACCTGTATTCCACTATATTCCTCAGCTCTGTCGGGAAATCGCGTATCGACATATCGTGATTCTTGCTGCCATGTGCACGGGACTTTCAATTCCCTGATCCCTGAATCTGCGGGATCTCTCACCACGTTTCCCTGCTGAAGGATGGCTCTGATCCTCTCGGCACCTCTATGGGTCTGAATTCCTGGATTCTCTCGGCATTTCGCGTCTCGCGAAATAACGGAGTTGCCCTTTGTGTGTTGAAGTCGCGACGGGTGAAACGCCGAGATGGCCAACCCTTGCGACACGTGCCCCTGGATCGAACGACCTATAATTAGCCTCCAAATAGAAGGGAATCCTTTACTGCTAAATGTTGGGAGAATTGACAACTTTGAGATCCCGATAACCGTTGATCTGCTTCATGGACGGATCTCGGCTGCCAATGTCAAAACTTTGCCCATTCGCTTGATCCGCTTCTTGGAAAAACAAAAATTCTTCTGAGATGCGCTTGAGCACTTTGTGTGACTAGCGAGGCCGAATGCTTCTCAAACCCATGACTAGAATTATTGCTAACATCAGGCTCCATGAGGGATAGAGTCGTCCTTGCGATGCTCTAAGAACTCCTCCTGCAGTTCCAGTAGCCTTTCTGTTGGGCTATGGAGTCATTATTAGGCCGAAAAAATAAACATGGAAATGAATAGAGAAACGAAAGGACAATATTTACAAACCAAAAGAGTCATCAAAGACTCAAGCAAAACATTTTTTCAGGAAATACCCATTTACTGGGTCGTTGAAAACTTCTTCACCTTCCAAATCTCGCAACCTGTACGTGTTGTTTGAGAAAGCCTCGGAGATTCTGAAAGGCCCAATCCACAGGGCTTCAAATTTGTTGTGTTTTCCCTTATCTTGTTTAGGAGAATCCCATTTCAATACTAGGTCTCCTACCTGGAACCGCTCCTTCTTGGCCTTCCTATCGAAGACCTGCTTGATTTTCTGCTGATGGTCCTGGATCCTGTCCAATGTCTTCTCCCTAGCTTGCTAGACCTCTACTAACTGATGAATCCTTCTGATCATGTCATCAGGCTCTTCCTGATAGTCCTGGAGGAATTTCGCTACAGGGATGGCTAGCTGAGAAGGGAAAACAACTTCGGCTCCATAGACTAACTGGAAAGGAGACAGACCTGTAGCTCTCTTCGTAGTCACTCGATCAGCCCATAGGGAGAATTTAAGCTTTGAGTTCCAAGCCCTTTGGTTGTCTTCCAACAGCCTTTTGATGATTCTTATTAAACTTTTGTTGGAGGACTCTTCTAAACCATTGCCTTGTGGGTAATATGGGGTGGAGTGAATCAGCTTAATTCCGAACTTCTCGCAGAACCTTGCCAATGGCTCAGACCCGAAAGTGGCTACATTATCGGTGACAATCTTATTTGGACAGCCAAACCTTGTGATGAGGTCCTCCAAGAATCCGATGATTACCTTGTGGGAAGCACTCCTAGTGGGAATAGCTTCAGTCCACTTGGTAAAGAAATCTGTAGCAGTCAGGATCCACCTATGCTACCCACTGGAGGGAGGGTGAATTTCTCCAATAAAATCTAAGCCCCACTGCTGGAAAGGCCCTGAAACCACCACCGGTTTTAATGGAAGAGACCCGAGCTGCTGCTTTCCTGCAAAATTCTGGCATTTGATGCAGGATCTGACCCCTTTGCAGACATCAGTAAATACGGTATGCCAGTAGTACCCAGCCCTGAGGATTTTGTGGGCTGTGGCTCTCCAGAAATGGTGCCCTCCACATAGACCGTTGTGAAATTTAGCCATGATGATCTCGGCCTCTAGTGGACTAAGGCATTTTAAAAGTACTCCCAGAGGGTCTTTCCAATATAACGCTTGATCAATTAGGCAGTACCTGACCGCTTTGAGCTTTAGAGCTCTTGCTTTGCTTTTTTGCAGGCCATCTGGAGGCCGCAGCTCCTGCAAAAAGTATATGACATCCTTATACCAAGGACATTGAGCCAATGAGGGATCCATTTGATGATCTATGTCAGGCAGTCGATCCTGCTGAATACCCGAGCATTCGTTGATGAAACTTATCCCCAAAGCTTGGCAATTTGCTTCAGCCAGTAGCTTGGCTAAGCCTTGCCCTTTGATCAACTTGGTGGGCCTTATTTCTAGGTCGAACTCCAGGATTTTGGCTATCCATTTACTTCTTCTCCCGTCTATGTCAGGCTGAATAAGAATATCTTTAACAACAGCTGAGGGGACATAGGTGATGATCCTTGATTGTAGAATGTAGGTTCTAAAAGCTTTCAGAGCTTTTACCAGAGCATAAGCTTGCTTCTCCATAGTGTCATACCTGACTTCGACATCCCTTAATGCTCGAATGAAGTAAGCAATAGTCTTTTCTAACCCACTGTCATTTTCCTGTAATAGAACAACAACCACTGTGTCAGGCGAGGCAAAGGAGAAAATAAGGAAATCCTTCGAGTAGTCGGGACTGATAAGCACAGGAGCTTCAGTCAAGGCTTTCTTGATTTGCTCAAAGGAGTGTTGCAATTGCAGGGTCCACCTTACTTCATTTTCTTTCTTTAACATAGTTGTTATAAGCTTTACCTCCTCAACAAAGTTAGGCACAAACCTCCTTAGGAAATTAATTTTACCGAGGAAAGATTGGACCTCCTTCCTATATCTTGGGATTGATAAAGCTTGTATCGCCTCAACTCTGCTGGGATCAATCCTGACTCCTCCTGCTAATACTATGTGGCCTAGTGATTTCCCCTCCTGCATGGCGAATAAGGATTTCTTGGGGTTTAATGAAATGCCAAACTTTCTGCACTTCAAGAAAACTTTCCTGAGATGATGACGGTGTTCTACATCATATTTTGAAAATACTATGATGTCATCCAGATAAACGACCAAAAACTTGTCTTTTTCCCCAACAAAAGCTATGTGCATGGCACGCTAGAAA
This sequence comes from Picea engelmannii, assembly GCA_009831015.1. NCBI lineage: Eukaryota > Viridiplantae > Streptophyta > Pinopsida > Pinales > Pinaceae > Picea > Picea engelmannii. The sequence continues at coordinate 86,078 of ML779065.1, read as the reverse complement.
GTCGTCCCCACATTCATTAGTCCGAATGGCATCTTAGCATACATGAACGTGCCCCATGGAGTGGTGAATGATGTCTTTTCCCTGTCTTCAGGCAGAACAGAGACCTGATTGTAGGCAGAGAAACCATCAATAATAGACATCCTGGAAGCTCCTGTCACCCTCTGCAGTATATGTTCCATCTTTGGCAGGGGGTAGTTATATTTTCGCGAGATTCTGTTTAGGTTTATGAATTCTACACAGAGTCAGATCTCTCCATTCTTTTTCCTCACTGGCACCAAGTTAGCCACCCACTCTGAATATCTCAGTGGTACAATGATCTGAGCTTGCAACAACTTCTTCACTTCCCTCTCCATGATAGGCAGCAACATGGGATTGATCTGCCACACCTTCTGCCTGAAAGGCTTTGCCTCTTCCTTTAACAATATTTTATGTTCGATGACAGAGGTGTCATAGGTTTTAAGGTCTTCGTAGGTCCAGGAAAATACATCAGCAAATCCCTTTAAGAGTCCAACGTATTCAGACCCCTACTCCCCTGTCAGACTTCTTGACAATTTGACATACTTGGGCTCACTCTCGGTTCTGATGTTGCACTGAATAGTATCATCATCGTCCTCTGAGACATTTCCTTTTACTGACACATCGTTACTATCAAAAATCCTTTCCAAAGGAACGAGTCCCCTGGGAATATGGTTGTTGGGCAGCTGTACAATGTCATGCCCTGCAATCTTATTCAGAAGATTACCCCCATCGGGTTCTTCCTCTGGGACGGCATCTTGGTCTATGTGCATTTCTAAAAATTCCTCAACAGTCTCCAGGAACCTCTTGACCTCAAGATCGTCCTCGAATACCTTCCAATGTTTGATGTTTTCAGGTATGGAGGGTATGTATTTTACTTCCACATCATATCTGAATTTGGGTGGTAGAGGTACTTTGAAATTGCTAGTCGATGCAACCAAGGAATCCGCCAAGGCGTTCTCCTCTCTTGGGATGAAAGAAATATTAAATGCCGAGAAGAAACTGTCAACAAGGTCCCAGACCTCATTCCTGTAACTCCTGAGCCGAGGATGCTTAGCTTGATAAGTGTTTCTGACCTGCTGGACCACCAACTCTGCATCACCGAACACTATTATCTCCTGAATTCCCATTTCCCTCGCAGCCCTTAGTCCCAGAACAAGAGCCTCATACTCTGCCACATTGTTGGTAGCTTCAAATTCTAATTTGTACGACAGAGATATGGTTTCCTGAGCAGGTGACACAAAAACTACTCCAGCTCCAACGCCTTCTCGGGAACAGGCTCCATCAAAAAATATTTTCCAGATTGGGGTGATGGAGAGAGGAACTTCAGGGGAAACAGTAGGTTGTTTTCTAAGTCTCAGAGGCGGCTCTGTGGCCTGAGTGAGATGTAGTAAACTAGAGCCTAAATCAGTGTCTAAGGCAAAGATAGGATGGTTGGTGGGATTGGCTTCATCACTGATTATATAGGCCAATTGAGCTTCCCTGTACAGTCTTCTATGCTCTCCTTTGAACACTGGGATAGTAGCATATGTGAGGTCCATCTGCAAGGTTCCCCCTAGTATTTTTATCCAAGATCTTGATATCAACATTCCGAACTTGGGGGGAACATCGGCTACTACGATATCCATGACCACACTTTTCATAGGCATTTGAAACAAGGTCACAACCAGGTCTTTAATAACTCCAAGACACTGAAATCTCCTGGAGTCAAAAGAATAGAGGTCATGATAGGCTCTGGTAACTTCTAATCCCAAATCTTCCATGACAGTTTTGGGAATGAGGTTGTGAGAGGCCCCTGAATCCATCAAATAGTTGTGCAACACTTTGTCATGTATGTTCAAGGAGGTGTAGAAGGGAGGGGATGAGTCATCTCTATCTTCTACCATGGGACCTAGGACAACTGCTGGTTTTTTGTCTTAGAGGTTTATGGAGTCTGAAGGGAGACATGAGGCTTCAGATTGTAAAAGCTCAGAGAAGCGTTTTTTAAATTTTCCATGTTTAATCAGCTCAGTGAGGGGCACAGGGATTTTGATCCTTTAAATCTCATGCTAAAAATTAAAAGAAGATGTAGGCTTCAGAATTTCTTTTATTTCAGGAACATGATTATGGACAATGGGGGAGGGGGTTTGAGCTTTCTTACCTCTGTGATCATTTGTTTCTTCATTAGAAGGTCTCTCTGCTCTAATGGACTGCTGGGGAATATCAGGCGCTACCATCCTTTTAACAGACCTTAGGCTGTACCTGCCTCGACCGCCACTAACCTTGTCTCCCTTGCTTAGCTCGTTCAGCTGGCTGTCCATTAGAGACTCTTAGTATGCAGATTGAGTGAGATGAGGGAAAGGAGGAGTGTCTCCAACCCAGTGGATCTCAGTATCAAGCTCCTCTGATTCTCTTTCTCCTCCCTCGGTCACAAAATTGTTTTGAAAAGGGGCCTGAATCTTCTGATCTTCTCGGTCTCTTCCCTTCTCTTTCTGCACATTCGGGGGAGTAAAATTATTTGGCCTCCTGAAACCTCCCTTTCCTTCAGCGATCTGAGGGCATTTATATGCCTGCCTCCCTTCCATCCTCATCCTCTCCATCTCTACAGATAGAGACTTCACCATCTTGGTCAGTTCATCCACTTGGGGGTGAGGCGCCAATGATCCAGAAGTTGAGGCTTCAGACCTTCCTTTTCTTCTGTCTGCGTCGGCCTTGTTTTTCAGTCTGTCAGCTGCTAATACATTGGATTCCACTTCTATGGCTGTATCTTGCATTTGGGCTAAGGAGGTGGCTCTTCTTTCTCTCAGCAAAAGGTAGAAATCAGGGTCAAATGCACCAGCATAGGAAATTTGGGCAGAGGCTTCTGAGGGCTTTATCTCTGCAGGGATCTTGTTATACATCTTGTTAAATCTTTTGGAGAAGTCAGAGACCGACTCTCCTTCCATCTTTTTCAAAGACCCAAATTCTGTCATGTAATACATGAAGTCCTTCCTATCTCCCCACTGCCTCAGGAAAGAACTATCCAGAGCCTCAATCCCAACAATAGATCCTGGGACCAATCCTCTAAACCACTTCCTCACTTCACCATCCAGGCTCTGGACGAAAAATCTCATCCAGACATCCTCGTTTTCAATATTGAGGTTGTCTTCATAACTGTAGAAAGTAGCTAGGTGCTCCTCAGCAGTTAAGTCTCCTTCCCTAGTGAACTTGGGCATGTATTTTAGGTAATCTCCAGCAGGGAGGGGATTCATAGGATGAGGAAGAACTAAGGGAGCGTATCTGGCAACGACTATAGCATCCATTCTGTTGAGAGGGGGATTAGCACCAGCCATAGGGATGTTAGGTGTAGGAGAACTTGGAGGAGAAGGAGTTCTCAAAGGGGTTATTGAGGATAAATCTCGAAGTGGGGTGGGAAACAAGAGGTGATTCAGAGAACAGGCTACTGAGCTCCGGTCAGCAGGTGCTCCTCCTTGCACAGGAGTAGGGAAATATTCTGAGGTCACGGGTTTACGCCAAGGCACAGCTTCAGGGGAGAGGGGAGTGAAAAAATCTTGTCCCTCTGATCCCAGACCGGGAGGGGAAAACTAAACAAGAACACTCCCAAAATTTAAGAAACGGGAAACTGCAGAGACAGGCCTGTCAAAAATCTGAGGAGGAGAAAAAGGAGCTCCAACAGAAGGATATGGTGGATTATCTGGTTCGGTGATGGACACTTCTTCTTCGAAGGCCTTTCCCTTTCTGAGCACCGCCTCCATATCTGTTCCAGGTGTAGCTAGAGGTAGCTGTGGGTGAGACCGTGTATGCCTGCCTATGAAAGCCACAATTATTAGAGCAGGTTCTCCCCAGCGGAGTCGTCACAATGGAGTCGCCAGGTGCAAAATTAGCAATCTAAAAGGCTCTGATGATCCTATGCACCTTTGGATTCATAGACTCAATGTCGTTCTACCCAGGGAAAATCTTCAATTTCGTCCCCGACAATGGCGCCATAAATGTTAGCGTCAGAAGTCACTCCTGGATTTCTTGCAGGAGCAGAGCCCAACGCCCATCAGTTTTATGTCACGATTTGTTTGTAAAGGGTGATCAAATGGAGATAATGGCTCTAGGAGGTATCACTCTAACTCAGGGACTGAGTCTCGTACATAAATAACAGAGGAGGTCTGGAATCCTAACTTCAGCCAATAGGTTGATTTAAAGATGAACAGGTGGAATACTTTAAAAAAAGTGAACAAACAGCTCTGGGCATCAGGGTTGTAGTGGTTTATAGAGAAAAAACTATGAAAATAGGATCCTCCTGGTTCAGGGCTTCAAGAAACTGAAAGAGGACTTGACTGGATCCTCCAATTCCAAGTCATTCAGCATCAAGGAAATCACAGGGGCTGATTAGAGGCTCCGTAACTATTACAGTGATCCATTACAACATCATCCTATAATAGTTACAGCTCGACTGGATCCTCCAATTCCGAGCTGCTCTAACACAGTGTAAACAAAGATATGGTAGAAAATGGCATTCATAAGGCAAGAAGTCTCCAAAGCTCATACATAACTAGAACAACAATGCTTCATTAAAATTTTACAACCAGGGAGCTCTGCTCAACCATCGATCCATTACAAAATGGCAGAAATGCCTACATATACCTGGAACAAAAACCTAGAAGCTAAATTGAGACATCGCATTGAAGACATTACGTCTTCACATTTACTGCGTATGTAGTCTCTGGACATTCGTGAACTTTAGTCAGATGCAATCGCATCCCAAAGGACCTGGGACTGAATTGACAGGCTTGCATTCATTCCTTGGCTTTCCATTTATGGTGGAAACGATGTCCAACCACCATCAACTATTGTAATAACTACTTCATCAGGATCGGGAAAAGTCCAGGTGGATTCTGCTCCTTATGGACATGGAGGCGCTCCCGATGACTAGAGATCTTGATATGAGGAGGAGAATGGACGGTAACTGAGCAGGGGTAATTAGACACACTTGATGCAGCTATGGGATGAAAGTAGGCCAAGCGAAAGGATGACAGAGGGAAAGGGATAGAGAAACGTATGTGGCAAAATTCATGAATTTTGGGGTGTAAGAGCAGGGTGGAAGAGACACAGGGACCGGGAAGAAATCATGAGTTGGCGTGACACGGGAAAAGGACATGGCGGCAAGGAGGTATGATGAATGTTTTGGGATTTTGGGAATTCAATATTCGCAAGTTTGGAGTGCACGAGTTTCTTGCATTCGTGATCCCCAATATCTCGATGTGCGATGAGCTCCCCTTCCTAGGAGCTAGCCCTTAACGGCTAAAACATGATCCATATAGCCTATCCCCTTGTGACCGTAGTGAAACCCCCCATCAAAGTTTCGGCGTTTGCGATGTCAACGAGTGCGCATCCTTCGGACTCATGATATCCTGCCACCTGTATTCCACTATATTCCTCAGCTCCGTCGGGAAATCGCGTATCGACATATCGTGATTCTTGTTGCCACGTGCACGGGACTTTCAATTCCCCGATCCCCGACTCTGAAGGATTTCTCACCACGTGTTCCTGCTGAAGGATGGCTCTGATCCTCTCGGCACCTCTGTGGGCCCGAATTCCTGGATTCTCTTGGCACTTCGCGTCTCTTGAAATAATGGAGTTTCCCTTTGTGTGTTAAAGTCGCGACGGGAGAAACACTGAGATGGCCAACCCTTGTGACACATGCCCCTGGATCGAACGACCTATAATTAGCCTCCAAATAGAAGGGACTCCTTTACTGCTAAATGTTGGGAGAATTGACAACTCCGAGATCCCAATAACCGTTGATCTTCTTTGTGGACAGATCTCGACTGCCAATATCAAAACTTTGCCCGTTCGCTTGATCCGCTTCTTGGAAAAACAAAAATTCTTCTGAGCTACGCTTGAGCACTTTGTGCGATTAGCGAGGCCGAATGCTTCTCGAACCCATGACTAGAATTATTGCTAACACTTCAATTCCTGGCTTCCCACTGCTTGATCCCTCTTCATACCCCAAACCAGTTTTCAGCTTGGGATTCCTTTGCTGATTTAGAATGGTGGTTAATCCTTTTGAGGCTTTGATACTTGACAGATTCTGATTATACAAGGCTTGAAATTTCTCCATTTCTTTCCTTGTTTTCACTACTTCTTGTTCTAATGATTCACATCTTTCCTTCTTTTCTGATAGTTTCTATTTCAGAATCTCTTCGATTTTCTTTTCCTCTTCCAATTCTACTTTTAGTAGGACAGGGTCTTCATCAGGTTCTTTACTGTCTTTCTCGAACTGTTTTAACAATTGTCTTTTCTTTCTGTTCTTGATTCTTAGTCTGTCAATCTCTTCCAATGCACTGATCAGTTCTCCTTCCATGTCAACCATAGCTTCTTCATCATCCTCATTACTTCCTGTGCTTTGATTATCATAATTCTCTTTGGCCATAAGTGTGAAGTCATTCAATTTATTTTCAATAGATGAATCATTATCCTCTTCATTGTTTGCACAAAGACTTTTCTTCTTAAAGTTATTCTCTTTAAAAAAAATTATGTGTTTGTATTTCTCCTCATCATCACAAGTCTGATCCTTTCCTTTGTGGGGACATTTGTTTGCAAAATGACCTATCCTACCACAGTT
>ML779065.1:45566-79418 GCA_009831015.1 Picea engelmannii | reverse complement strand
ATTCTCAGAAAGTATTTTCCAATAGTTTCATCTTCCTTCATCTTCAGCTGTTCAAACTATATTCTGTAGGTTTGAAGCTTTGCATCCTTTACCTTCTCATTACCTTCATAACTGTTAATGAGTTTGTCCCACATTTCTTTGGCCGTTCCTAGATGCATAACTTTTACGAATTCTGATTCTGCAAGCCCACTCAAGATAGCATTCATAGCCTTAGCGTTGAAGATAAATTCTAGTTTGTCATCCTTATTAGCTAGCACAACTGGGTTTACATAACCAGTCTCTACCACATCCCAGACATCTGCACCTAAAGCCATCATGTAGGTTCTCATTCTAACTTTCGAGAAGGCAAAGTTTGTTCCATTGAAAAGAGGGGCCTTATTGGTTGAATTTCCTTCATGGCTTGACATGTTTAAGCTCTAGGATCTACCCTTAGATAAAAGGGGCCGACTTTGATACCAATTGATGGANGGGGGGGGGTGAATCAGTTGTTACTGATCTTAAACAATTATGCTTCTTTTAAAACTCTTTGCAGAAACACTGAATGATGATCATAATAATGCATAGAAATAAACACAGGCACATTCAACATCAGTCACATATATGAGAAACACAGAGACAGATATTTTCCAAGGAAACCCATACAGGGTAAAAACCTCTTTTTATTTATATGATAATTAATAATTACATTCTTTACATTATCATACATATGAGCACCAACTCATAATGAGGCTACAACCTCTGTTTAGCAAGCTGCAACTTGTTGAGAGCACCAACTCTCTGTTTTCTCTAGAACCAACTAGAAGGAAGCACCGACTCCCTGGTTTCTCTAGCACCAACTAGAAGGAAGCATCAACTCCCTATGTTCAAGCACCCACTTGAACCTATGAGGACAAAAATCCTCCCTAGCACCTCCCAACCACCTTGAAATATAAATCTTTGAATCTGAAGCTTACTACAGTGATATAATGTTCAACAATGGCTTACCCGATTTATCACTGTTCTGCTGCATCTCATTTCTTTTTCTGCCACACTGCCTTTCTGCACATCTCACTTGCGCTGTCTATTCTTCTGTGATTTATCCTCTGTGCGCCATTTCCATTCACTGCACAATTCCTCTTCATCCCAATTCAACTACTGCACAATCTTCCTTCTATACGCATGAATCACTTTCCACATCAACAAACACCACCACTCGAACAACAACATCAACCCCCATCTCTTCTCTGTACTATTTATTTATAACTTTTGTGCACCTTGTGCATGTAGTGTTTGCAATGCCTCTACATGCCGACTCTACACTGTTATCCTCCACCTCTCGAGTGCTCTGTCTGATCATCATCGTGATTCTTCAGCTTCTTTGGTGGTTCCCCCCGCGTGTCCAACATCACTGTATGTTATACTGAGATTCCTCAGTCTCTCTGGTAGTTTAAGACTCTTCGTCTTCTCTGAGACAACCAAACTCTTGATCTTCATTGAACCTGATCGACGGTTCATGATCTTGATGAATCAAGGGTCCTGATCTCATCGTGATCTCGCATCTCGTTGTTCCTTCGTTGGAGATTTTCGTCACTCCAAGTCGTGAAAGGCAAGACTCTTAGATCAATGATCCACATATTTTGATGTATTGACGGTCAGGATCATTTCGTGACCTCGTATCTCGCTAATCCTAAGATGGAGATGTTCGTAACTCCAATTCGCGATAGGCAAGACTCCGAGATGGAGCTTTATGGTGCTCTGATATTTTTCCACGCGTCCTCTTGATCCAACGGTCCTTGATTAAATCGCGATCTCGCATCTCGCTGTTCCTTTGACTTGCCAGTCAGAGACATGACGATCTCTCACCACATGTGATCCCCCACACAGATCCAACATTCCTCCTGTGATCGGGATCCGACGACTGTCCTTCTCTCACTACCTCGTGACCTCGCGACTTGGAGTACCCAATGTTTTGACTCTCAACCTACGAACTCCTGAGTTCGCGAGATCTCTCGATCTCTCACCACCTGTCCCCTTAGATGGACGGCTATAAATCTCTCACCACTTCGCCGCCTCGCGTCCTCGCGCCTCGCAACTTTGAACACCCAATACTTGGGCCTTTATCTTGCGAACCACTGAGTTCATGAGATCTCTCTGATCTCTGCTACGCGTCCTTCCCATATGGACGGTCCTGATCTTCTCGCTACTTCACCACCTCGCATCCTCGCGCCTCATGACTTTGAACACCCAATATTCAAGCTTTCACCCTTTGAACTCCCGAGTTCATGAGATTTCTCCGATCTCTGCCATGCATCCTTCATAGATGGACGGTCCTGATCTTCTCGCCACTTCGCTGCTTCGCGACCTCGCGCCTCGCGACCTTTAATGCAAAATCCTCGGCTCTTCCACTCACGAGCTTTTGAGTTCACTCAGATCTAACGCCTGAGATCTATCCTTCTCTTCAGCGCAAACTCTTCTTGTTTTTATTCAGATCTGACGACCCTCATGCTGTCGGGAATTTTGGATGGGATCCAACGATCAGCGACGCTTCTCCTCCAAGTTTACACATCCTTCTTACTTGGAAGAATTTCGACTCTGCACTAATTCCTCCTAAGCCTACGTTGTTCCTGTTTGTCCATCAATGCACATTCTAATCCTGCCATATTCATTGTTGTACTTGCCATCAATGACAAGCATACGCTATCTGTTAAACATTTGCCAACAATTTTGTAGCCATGTTGGCCCTTGACCAGGTTTTGTGGAAATGCTGGTCACGTTTGACGAAATTTGGGACTTCAATAGGCTGGTTGAAGGAAGAGCGCAAATTGAAGTGGAGATCGCGAGATATCAGCCCCTTGTTTAGGGCCTTTTGGGTTTTGGGTTTGGGTTTTGGGTTCATGTAAAGGGTATGGGGATGTTGGCCCATGGGTTTACCCATGTTTAGGCCCCTTTGTAATGTATAAATAGAAAGCTAGGCGATGTAATAAAGTGTGAGTTGGGTCAGTTGTAAGTCGATGAGATAAGTGCAAGTGATAGTTGTAAATGCTTTGTTCATACTGTGTTGAGAACTTGTAGAGCTAAGTGCAAGTAATTGTAATAAGGGCTTTGTGCTATAACCTATCTTGGGGAAGGAGGATCTGGCGAAGTGCATGCAGATATCATGTCCTATGCGGAGTAGGATTTTGTGGCTCTATGCATGTAGATGATTGACAGAAGACAATAAAGAGAAGAAGAGTTGGTGGACGTAGCCCTAGGCTGGGGGTGAACCACGTATATCCTGTGTTATGGTTTCTTTGTTCATTATGGTTGTTGTATTGTTCATGTGATTTATTCTTTGTATGAATGTTTAGACTCATTTGATATGATAGATTAGTGCTTAGCTATGTGAATGAATGCTAGAATTGGTATATCTCTATATGCTAAAGTTGTTAGATCTTGGTGAATATTGTGTTTCTCTGTAAGTAGGGTTTTATTTGCACTGTGAATAAAGGTTAAATAACGATGAATGAAAACTGCTAAGTGCTTTGCTAAGGTATTGTAACCATAGATATGTGTCCCAGCTAGGTTTCATACACCTAAGTCCTACAACCACCCCTGCCTCTACCTCAGGTGAGACTTCATCTGCTTCACAAGTGTTGCTGAAAGGGCCGGTAGTTAGGGCTTTGTTGGTGAGCTATTGAAGCATTGAACCCTAGGTTTTCCCCTATGCCAACAAATGGTTCTGTTGTCGGGACTTGAAACTGTGATTGATGGGAACTGAGGAAAAGAGAAATCTCTTTGCATAGATATGTTTCCCTAAGTGCACAGTATTCTACTTGACTTGCAAAAATCTATACTAAGAAAGGAGGTATATCTGAAAAACAAAGGTAAGATCTTAAATCTTTATGCTCTGATAGAGGTAAGAACAATGATTTTTTTTTATTAAAAAGGTAAGATCTGAAATATTTGTGCTCTGTTGAAGGTAAGATAAGTGGAAATTTTTGTTTTGAAAGTATGAATCTAGGTATGTTTAATAAATTTTGTCCTAATCTAAGAACTAGGGCACAACTAGAAGAAAGAAGATTTGATATGAATAGATCTGATAGAAATTGTGAAAGATATGTTATCCCTATGCATAGAAATAATGCTTGGACTAACAAATGGATGGAGGATCCTAGAAATATTTTTTTGCAGGTTAGCTACTACGATCCTAGTGCGCAGTACAAGAAAGGTTGGAGATCATTTAAGAGAAAGAGAGGATTAAATCATTGTTACAGTTGCAGAAGACCAGGACATCTTGCTAAGGAATGCCCTGGTAGAAACCCTATTTGTCTTTGTTGTAAAGATATGGACCATGAAGTTTTGGATTTCCCTAAATGGTTGCTAAGGTTGAAAAAATGAATATGAGACAAGAAAACCATGAGACAGGCCAGACCATGGTAGAACCCCAGAAAGAATCAAAGATTGTATTTCTACAAATGAAAGAAACCTTGAATGATCACAGAGATATCAACTTATTAGAGATATTTAAAGAAAAAGAGTTCATAAAAACAAGGATAGGAGACTTCGACATAGACTGTATTTTGGATGAGGAAACACAGGTGAATATCATGATAGAAAGAACCTGGGAAATGTTGGGAAATCTTGTTATGGTTCCGTCATTGGGAGGCATAGGATTATTTAGAGGAAATATAATAACCTTATGTGGAAGACTTACCCAGACATCTATGAGTGCTCATGGAACTTTGACAAAGGAAGAATTTGAGGTTGTTAAATTTATTGAGAACAATGCCCCATTTGCTATGTTACTAGGAAAAATATGGATTGAGAAAGATCAAACCCGATGAAAAGAAGAGGCAGCTCTAGAACAAAAAAAGAAAGAATTACAAGATTTCATGACTAGGAGAATATTGCACTTGATCGAAGAACAGGAGAGTAGATCAAAGTTGTTCAGAACCAGAGACCTGGATGTTGAAGTTGAAAGAACACATGAAGACTTGAAACACCTGTCTATATAGGAGAGTAGAGAACCTACCCTAGACAAAGAAGAAGTATTACCCTTGAACCCCAAGAAATATCATCAACAACACGAAGTTACTATGCCAAGATGAGATAAGAATCAGAATAGAAAGAGGAATATCGAGACGCAGATCATAGGGAAGAATGCTAGAAATCTCAGCAAGAAGAAAGAAAAGTTAGAGAAATTATAGGAAGTTCCAGAGAAGACTTCGCAGAAGGAAGGTCTCCAGAATTTGAAGTTCACTGGAATACTAGAGCAACTCATATTGGCACTTCACCATGACAGAGAAATATAACCATTGGAGGCATTATGACCATTATATTGATGCTCCTGAACAGTTAGAACGACAATTATGATCCAAAATCTCTCCATTGGATTGTTGGGACCGCGCCATAATAGACATAACTGCATTGATGAATGCTTCTTGTCTGTTGGAGGGATCTATTACATCGTTGTCTACTTATTCCGTCAAATGTTGCACTGAGAACAATTTTTTGAATTGTATCTGAGCCAACAAGAGAACTCATCGTTATCGTGTTGTGCCTATTGAGACTTTGCCACCCACTCTATTATTTTGAATAGTTGTTCATCGACCTGAGATATTCGATCTTGCGTGTCTATGTCGAGCGAGCTCAATGCTGTAGAAAATTCAGTAAAGGAAATCCTAATTGATCTAATGGCTGAAAAGGTGATGTTCGTCGAAATTCAAGATTCATCGACATGAGGAGTGCAAGCCCCCCATCGATTTCTCGAGGATCTAGACCATCTCGAGCTATGATCGAGAAACTCACCAAGCATTGCGTTGACTCGACGAATGTGAAGTTAATACCATCCATCCTACTTGACTACATCCCACCTTTGGCTGGTGCCGTGAATCGTGAAAGTGTCCCGAGGGACTTATACTACAGTTTAATCATTGCGTACCTCCTGAAGGGGATATGCACAGGCAAGCCTCAACTGGATAAGATTATGATGCTGAATATCAAAGACTATAAATTAGGGGATCGAAAGAACTACGACATGCTCACCCCTCATAGGTATTTGACCAGGATGAAGGGGAAGAAGTCGAATATCATCCCCCAACCATGGACTATGGACATTGCGAGGTCCATTATTCTGAACGTGATGAAAATACCCCATTTTGGAAGGCACCAGGAGGTTAATGTGTGCGCTAATATCCTGTTGTCAAGATTCCATGGAGGTTATCTATGGTTGGAAAGACGCATCACCGTCGATCCAACGTTGATCCATCAGATCACTAGATTGAGCATGCAAGGGCCAGACCCACAATATTTTTACCCAGGAAAAGTTGCAGATCGCACCTTAGCACAAGAAATTAAAGATACCTATGGAGATGTGGAAAAGGGGAAGCGAGGATACAAGGTAGCCTCCATCCAGAATGGCATAGTGCGCCTAGCCTACCAGAGGTAATTTAGTAAGAAATAACAGACCCAGGCAGGTCACGGGGTTTGTCATTGACCTCGCCGGTAAATGCGTGAAAGATTACAAATGAACTAGGAGAGCTACCTCGTCAACCAACTAGAATAAGACTGTTGCGAAGCTTGGGATCAAGGCTACGAATTCCACTTCAGTTTCCTATTGATCCTCATCACATTCATTGCTTGGGAGATGTCGGAAGGTGCAACCTTCCCTGAAATAGAGCCATTAGAACCCTTGGCCGCGGATTTCACCACGCTTTGGTATTTGAGCGATATGGGGAAACAATGGCAGTCAAATGTGGTGTTCCACACCTATTACCTATAGTTGAAGAGGGATATTGAGTCCTTTCCCCATATGACACTGAAAACCCTTCACAGGTTCATGTCCCATGCAAGGTTTCGCGTGGATAGACACTTTGTTTATATCACTGCGCATGCAGATGAACATAAAGAAGAGTTGTAGAGTTACTTCAAGCTTATAGAGGATTACATGGAAGAAATCACTAAGGAATGGCCTACGAATTTCCTTGTCCTAGTCGACCAAGCCAAACTATCCGACCCCGACCTACTCGGAAGTCCGGTGGTCACCCGCGAAGAATATGATGTACCTGGAAGTAGCAAAAGAAAGAAGACAAAAGAAGTACAACAACTCAACAACGCATCATAAGAGACTGCTTTAGAATTGCCTCGAGGAGGAGGTGATGATGAAGTAAACAAGAAAGAGGACCAGGGAGAAGAAGATAAGAATAAGCAAGGCAAAGTAACACCGCCTCAGAATCCCCCTGATGAAACAGAGACGACTAAGAAGAGAAAGGTTTCCCCCACAAAACCCACATCGTGGAAGAAGTCCAAAGACAGTAAACCACCATTCTAGACTATGCTCATGATAGACGATATCGAGATAATCATTGATATTGTCTCAGATACCTCAGAAGATATTTTACAATGCAGTGAAGAAAAACAAGAGACCATGTATGAAAGGATTGAAGAAGTACAACAGGCCCTTCACTCCAGCTATGTAGTGTCCATTGCGCCCTCACCATCAAATGAAACATAGTTGGGAGATGAGCCTACCCAACTCTGCAGACCCGCTGATGTGACCGAAGTTCACCTTTGCCATGTCTAAGAAGAAAAAGAGCAGGCCACAAAGGCCCTGAAGAAAGTACAAGATGAATCCATAGAGAAATGGAGGGTTTCGCAATAGGATAAGGATGACCTCCAAACAAATTTCGAAGAGGAGAGAGCACAGATTCAGCAAGAGAAAGAACAGTTGATCGCAGAGCAGGCCAGAGTCAAAGAAGTAGTCAACAAAGTGCTTTGCTCTGTGACGAGCTTAGAGAAAAAGGAGGAAGATCCAGTGGAGCATAAAGTAGCGAAGCTTGTTGAAGCCATCCAACAAATTCAACAGAGAATAACATATCTAGAGCTACAAATAGTACCAAGCACTCTGCAGGATGTGCGGGACAAAATAGAAGAAACTACCCAAAGCGTAGTTGAGAGAATCAAAGCATTAGCTTTGGAATGTAAAAAACTTAGTAGTAGAAGTGCACAGACTTATGGGCGCCTTACCGAGGACCCTGAACTGATGACACTGGAGTCATAGCTAGAGGAGGCAAAGCAGCAAGCAACATCAATTCAAGCATAGTTGAAGCTCCTGTCAACAGTTGAGAGAATGAAAATATCCTAGGAACAACACACTACTCAACAACAAGTCCATGCTATACAGAGAAAAGTCATGGAAGTGAATCAGAGGCTCCAACCCATCTAGGGTGAAGCTTGCCAACTGTTTGGGGAGATTGAAGGATGAGGAGTGGAGTTAGAAAAAGTAGTCACTGTAGTCGATCAACACTTGGAAGGACCTGTGAATGAGGCAGTTATTTAGGAATTCGCTGAGAAGGAGGCCCTGGCGAAGCAACTTGAGCCAAGCTCGAGGCTTTTGAGGTAGAATTACCCAGAGAAAAGTGACTCAGGATGAGTCACAGGTGAGTGTTGGGGGCATGTTGGCCCTTGACCAGGTTTTGTGGAAACGTTGGTCACGTTTGACCAATTTTGGGACTTCGACAAGCTGGTTGAAGGCAGAGCACAAGTTGAAGCGGAGATCGCAGGATCTCGACCCCTTGTTTAGGGCCTTTTGGGTTTTGGTTTTATATAAGGGTTATGAGGATGTTGGACCATGGGTTTACCCATGTTTAGGCCCCTTTGTAATGTATAAATAAAAATCTAGGTGATGTAAGAAAGTGTGAGTTGGGTCAGTTGTAAGCCGATGAGCTAAGTGCAAGTGATAGCTGTAAATGCTTTGTGCATACTGTGTTGATAACTTGTAGAGATAAGTGAAAGTAATTGTAAGAAGGGCTTTGTGCTATAACCTATCTCGGGGAAGGAGGATCTGGCAAATTATGCGCAGATCTTCTGTCCTATGTGGAGTAGGATTTTGTGGCTCTGTGCATGTAGATTATTGACAAAAGACAATAAAGAGAAGAAGAGTTGGTGGACATAGCCCCAGGTTGGGGGTGAACCACGTATATCTTGTGTTATGGTTTCTTTGTGCATTATGGTTGTTGTATTTTTCATGTGATTTATGCTTTGTATGAATGTTTAGACTCATCTAGTATGATAGCTTAGTGATCAACTATGTGAATGAATGCCAGATATGGTTTATCTCTATATGCTAAAGGTGTTAGATCTTGGTGAATAATCTGCTTCTTTGTAAATAGGGTTTTATCTGCCCTGTGAATAAAGGTTAAATAATGATGAATGACAATTTCTAAGTGATTTTCTAGGGTACTGTAACCAAAGATATGTGTCCCAGCTAGGCTGCAGACACCTGAGTCTTGCAACTACCCATGCCTATAGCTCGGGTGAGACTTCATCTTCTTCACAGGTGTTGCTAAAACGACTGGTAGTTAGGGCTTTGTTGGTGCGTTGTTGAAGTGTTGAACCCTGGGTCTACCCCTCTGCCAATAAGCCCCCAGTCATACTATAGTTCACAATCCCTTTATTCTGCTATGATGCCACTTTATGCAGTGGTAATCCTCCCCCTTCCATTAGAGTACGTTTGCAGTGGAAAATGTCTTCATTTTTGTGTAATATGAATCAAAACTACCATAATGTTTCTTCCTCATTGCTTCATTTTCCTTCTTTTCACTTGATCATGCCACAACCCCTAGGATTGTACCTCTATGTTGGAGAAGAATTTTTTGGGAGTAAGCACAACAAAATGAGGCAGATGGGACCAAGAAGGAGAGTGCGCCATGTTTTGAGGAAAAGTATCACATGCGACAGGATTTACGAAAATTTGGCCCAGATGTGGAAAAACCTAGACATGTTAGGGTTAGGATTTTGGACTCATATTGTAAGGGTTTTTAACCCATTTTTGTAGTATAAATAGAAGATGTTTGAGGTAGGTTGAGGCATCTAAGTTGATCTAGGTCTATGTCTTTGATATCATATTTTTGGTGTGAAGAACCTATTTTGGAGTCATTTTTGAGTTTGAATCTTTGTTGAGAGTTGGGGAGCTCAGATGGAGTCAATTTGGAGATGTATTTGAGAGTCAGGTCGCAAGTTGTGGAGCTTGGTGTGACCTTGGCCTACCTCACTACTCTCTACTATTATATGATGTAATGCACGTGATGCCATTTTCATGAAGAAGAAGAAATAAAAACAAGATCTTTGTGGGCGTAGCCCCAGGGGGGTGAGCCACGGTAAAAACCATGTGTTGCAAATGTGTCTAAATGCTTTTTTTATTTTTGCAGTCATGGTTAAATGGTTAGATGAATGAATGGTTTTAATTACAATGCGCACTATAATATGTATGCATAATGAATAGTATAAATGAATGGGATAATGGATCTAATGAATAGTATGATAGAATGCACGTTAAAGTAGAAATAGAATTAAGAAGAACAAACACCCAATATCTTTCATGACTGCAGACACCTGCGTCCTGTAGTCACCCATAAACCATCTTGGGTGAGACTGCATTGTGCACTTTGTGTGTGGTGTAGCCTTCTGGTTTACTAGAAGAGTCGATGGTGAAAAGGTTTTTGTTGGAGAACTAAGGTAGAACCCGGGTCAGCCCATATATCCAACAAATGGTTCTGTTGCCAGCTGGAACTCAGAAGGATAGCCTAAAAGGGGCTTGGTGAAGAAGATGCAGTGGTAAAAAGGGATGTTCATGCCATGGAATCCTATGAAGCAAGATATTTAAAGATGGTTGGAGACAAAGTAGTTGGAGGTCACGCAGAAAGATAATAAGGGTTTTAGGTATACACCGCACCAGTAGCTACAAAGGTACATGTTTATTGATTTACATGAAGCATATTTTTGTTATTTCCCAGAGTTATTACAAGAGTGGTTATTAAGGTTGAAGGATACCCATCTGAATAATCGGATTAGGCTAATATAGTGGACTGCTGAAAATATTGTGCAGTTGGAAAGGGTTAGTAACAAATTCATGTGTGCAGTGGATTTCTGGTTAGAAAACATTACCGCAGGGTTTATAATTGAGTTTGCAGTAGATACAATGAATTCATAAACTATTGTAGAGAAGGATTTCTTGAAGGGACCCAGAGAGAGATAGATTAGGTCTCTTTACACGTTGATCAAGATCTTATTACACGATAAAGGCGTAATGACCATGGAATTAGACAGATAGATCACTTTGTGCACATTGGGGAGTTGGGGGAAGCACTATGGAAGATATGAAAAATGGAGAAGGCTCTAGAGATTAGCCAAAAGAAGGAGGAAATGGACCCCATCATGATGGACGATGAACATACCAGGGAAAACATAAGGAGTTCAGGTGTGATGCGCATCGAACAACCCTACTAGTATATTATGAAAAATAAGAAGAGGGTAGTAGTTGAGCAAGAGGGCTTGGACAATGATGAGGAATAGGTAGAGGATCTTCACTCCATGGGGAATATTGAGGATATCTTGCATGCCACATATGAGAGGAAAACCAGAGGTCTTGGGTCTAGCATAGAAGAAGGCTCTCCATTCTAGATCTGAATTAGTGTGGAACCCACAACCCCATGTGTGACTAAGACAACTGAAGAAGAAAAAGAAGTTAACTAACAAGTGATTAGTGGTAGAAGAATTTTTTCAGGATGTAGGTCCAGTAGCAGAATTGTAAGTTCATAAAGTAGCAGTAAAGTATATACACCACAAGGAGGTGGTAGTTCAATGAATTTCACAATGGCAAGACAAGATCCAACTATTAGGTTACCAGAGTTCCGAGGGGATGGTTCAGATGATCCAGAAAATATTTTTTTCATCTATGAGAAGATATGGGCAAAAAATCAGATTACATATGAGGATAAAAAGGTTGCGCAGTTGGAAATAACATTTAGAGACTGTGCATTAGACTGGTACATGGGTCTCTCAAAAAATAATCCAACGAGAACACCTACAAATCTAGCATATGTGAAGAGGCAATTAATCAATGAATTTCAAAAGCCAAGTTCAGAAGACTAGTTTATGAGTGAAATGATAGAGATAAAGCAGAAACCAGAAGAATCAGTATGGGAAGTGGAATAGAAGTTCAAGAGGATAAAAGGTACGTTAAAATACACTATTATTGATACACAACATAGACATTTATTTGTTAATTCTTTGTTGCCACACTTAAAGTATCCTTTGAGACAATAGAAATTCCAAATTCAATGTGAGGCTTTGCAGGAAGCCTTATAGCTAGAGGAGAACAAGTACAAGCATACAAATCTAGTTGTGGAAGAGTTGAATCAAGATCTAAATAACTTAACATTCAAGTTCAATCAGAACAAAGGGAAGGAGAAAAGAGAAGATGTTTGGTGTACAATGTGCAAGACAAAAGGCCATCACAAGAATGAGTGTCCATTATTTGTACAATATATTGGAGTAGGTATGCCAAACCCTTTAGTTTCAATAGGACCATGGTGTGAGATTTCAAAAACACATGGGCATGATCCATATCATTTCCCCTGATGCAGAAGTACTAAACAATACCAAAGAGTACATTTTGTAACTTTTGTAAGTTAATTGGACACGAAGACAAGGACTATAGAACCTTGTAAATGATGAAATAAAGGATTACAGATACATAAAGAGTGTGAGATGAACATCTAACATGATAAAATACACAAAAATCGCAATATAATAATGTGAAACAACCACAGTATAATCCCACACAATAGTTTGTAGCAAAACCACAATATAATGCATAGCGATTTCAAGGGAAACATCAGTATAATACTACACAACAATGTGCAACACCACCATATTACAATAATGCACATCTGTAGTATAATCAAGGATCGTAGTATAATACACCGCGCAGAGATAATCATGGAAGCATAAGAGGCTTCAAAGGAGGAGGTCGTGGAGGAAGAGGCTTTGGAGGAGGTCGAGGACCAATTATTAGTCATAACTGTCAGAAACTAGGGAACTATGCAAGAGACTGCCCACAACCACCTGCGACATGTATGTATTGTCTTGCAACAAACCATGAAATAGAAGAATTCCCCACTCTCTTGATAAAAATACAGGACAAGAGGAACCAAACCAATCATAACGTGTGATGGATCAGGGTGAAAAAATAGAGAAGAGGACGAGAAGAAGATTAACATAGTTACTAGAGGTGGAGCTAAGACATGAGAAGATATAGCCAAGAAGGATCAAGATCAATACCAGTGGGTTAGGAATAATACAATGTCGGTGACAGAAGTTTGATGCACGCAAAGAGAAAGAGATATTTAAAGAAGCTAGGAAGGAGATTATGAAAGAAAATATTGCATCTACTTCAGGGACAAAAAAAGAAAATGAGATACCAGTGTATGGCATGCCTTCATTATTTGATCAGACTAGCAAAGAGAAGTCTTTCGAAAAATAAATTAACTTAAGAAACGTTTTGGGAACCCATGTCAAATTATTGAATGATAACAATTCCTTACAGGTACTGCAGAATTTGTTAGAAAAGTGTAATCCTAGGGAAGAAGGGGTAAAATGAGTAAATCAAGTTCGAAAGAAGAGAAGAACTAGCAGAGAATTTAGATTGAATGACAACATATGAGAATTCAATATGGGGGGTATCATACTAGACTTAGGGTCTGAAGTCAATGTTGTACCAAAGAATACTTGGGAAGCTATGGGAGAACCTCAATTAGGGTATTCACCTATTCAGTTGAAGTTGGAAAATCAACATAGAGTGGTTCCAATTGGTAGGTTGAAGGGGATTCCCAGTAGATTTAGATGGTGTGTGCACTATGACTGATTTTGAAGTCATTGATATAGTGGAAAACACTTCACCATATCCAACACTTTTGGGTCTAGATTGGGATTTTGATAAATATACTATTATTAATTTGAAGACAAGGAAGATGATATTTGAGTCTGGAGAATACAGAGTTATTACGCCAGTATACCCCTCAGAAGGAGGCAGGTATGTGGAACATGCGACAGACAATATTCTGACATAAGATGTAAATCAACTATATAGAACTACTGCAGGCAAAGATGATTATATCAACCCAACTATAAATGGCATGCTCAGTTGGAGGAGTATTAGTTCTTGTGCTTCAGACTCTGACACTGGACTGGAAAACTGGCAAAAATGACTACATGAATTATCTACCAGAAGATGCACCAGAATGACGTGTGCGCTGAGATGGGTTGGTACAGAGGTAAGAGAACCTCTTATTTTTTATGGTCATAATGACTTAGAATAATTTTTAATGAAGTTTGAGGTAGAGGTTATGGAAAATCAGAGATTACCAGCATTAGATATTTCCTTAAAAGATACACTTGCAAGATGGTGGGGTACATACAAGGTAAATATCAACAATTGGTTTCAGTGCAAAAGGTTACTGCACATTAGATTTGGCATGGAGCAGGAGCATAGATATGAGGAGAAATATGAGGGATTTGGACAACCTCAAGAACATGTAGATAAGTGCATGGTTCAATGGATATTAGTACCACTAGAAGAATGGCCACACCATTTTATTCACAAAATAGAAGGCATTCCAAAGAACTGGTACATTGAACAGGAATAACGCACAGAAACTGCTAACTAGGAAGAGACACAACACAATTTTGTAGTTACATTTTCCTTTGAGCATGATAATCCATAAATTGATACAACATTGAAAGTGGTAAGAGACAAAATATTTGATGAACCGGAATTTGAAATAATCCCAACATATCAGATGCATACTAGATAGAGAGTTAAACAATTGCTACATTGTTATCATGTCGCAGAAGAAGAAGGTCTAATAGAAGATAATCTGCACAATATAAAAATTCTAGAAGTAGAAGGTGAAAGAGAAGTAGAAGGTTCCAAGCTAGAATCAAAATATTATGCTACACTATTAAAGATCAAGAAGGTCAACATTGGAACTGCATAAAACCCAAAAATGTCAAGTATTGGAGATTATTGAGATAAACAAACAGTAGAAAGGATCACATAATTATTGTGCGAGTATAGTGACTTATTTCCAACAACATTCTTAGAGATGAAGGGGTTAGTAGGAGAGATAGGAGAGATCAAGATCCCTTTGAATCCAGAAGCAAGACCTGTCATATAGAGACCTTACATATTGAATCCAATATACAAAGGGAAAGTGAAAGAAAAAATTGACAAGATGCTAGAAGCTGGTGTCATAGAACCTGTAGAAGAGTAAGAATGGATCATCCCTATGGTGGTGTAGGAAAATACGCAAGGAGGGATTAGTATTTGTGTAGATTTGAGAAAATTGAATGATGCTTGCCTACATGATATTTTTCCTACCCCATTTACAAACAATTTTTTGGAGAATGTAGGGGGTCAAGAAGCTTATTATTTTATAGATGGATTCTCAAGATATCATCAGATTAGGATTGCACCAAAATATAGACACAAAACTACATTTTCTACAGAGTGGGGATCATTTCAGTATACAATTATGCCATTTGGATTGAAGAATACACCAACAATTTTTTCAAGGGTAGTAGTAGTATATTTTAAGGACTTCATTCATAAATTTTTGGAGGTTTACTTGGATGATTGGATATTGTTCAATTTGTTGAAGGATCATCTAGAAGTATTAAGGCTGATGTTAGACAGATAAATACAATGTCAGATATCATTGAACATTAAGAAATGTATTTTCAACTCACCTTTTGGGATTATGTTAGGACATGTTGTGTGTAAACAAGGTCTATTGGTTGATCCTGCTAAAATTATTTTCATAGTTAACTTACCACCACCAAATTCAGTGCGTCAGTTGAAGAGTACATTGGGCCATACATGATAATACAGGAATTTCATAAGGGGATATGCATAGATTACTGCGCCAATGGAGAATTTGTTGAAGAAGGACACTAAGTATCAATGGAATGATGAATACCAACAAAGTTTGGATATTTTGAAGGAGAAGATGGTTACTGCACATATTTTATTATTTCCAGATTGGGAAAAATAATTTCATGTGCATGTGGATGCATCTGCAATAACATTAGGAGAAATATTAACCCAACCAGGAGAAGATGATATAGATCACCCTTTTTCATTTTCCAGCAGAAAGTTATCAGATTCATAACATAACTATAACACTACATAAAGGGAAGGGCTACCTTGATCAGGGGATCAAATTTGCTCAATTTTCAAAGTGATTGGATTGAGACGAAAATAGTGCCATTGCGTCCGTCTCGTTTTCCTGATTCCGGCGGTATATTTATTTTCGCGAACGGAGTCCGTATGGAGGAGATATCGCGATTTTACCGCCAAGTCAAACAGGTAAAAAAATTGGGTGCTGACTGTACCTGTCCGTACAGTCTGTACGGCCACGTGGAGGGCTGTACCATCATGATGATGTGGCGCTCATCGTTTGGTTGTTCATTGGCACATTCTTATTGGTTGTTCGTTGTCCAATAATATGCTGACACGTGTCTCTTCATTTGTGATTAATTTGGTTGTGTAAAAAAATATTGTTGGAGTCCGCGGGTTTGAACCCGGGACCTCCTCGTCTATACAAAGACTTAACAAACACTCCGCTATTGTTGGTTGTTTCTTGTTAACAAGGCGGGGCATATTGTTTTTAAAGTGATTTGTTGTATATGTTGGAAAGGGGGTCGGGCCGGGGCTTAGCCCCGACCCGTGGCTATATGGAAACATTTGAATATAACCGTGGCGTAAGTCTTTCGGCGCGCGTATTTTGAAATGTAATATATGTTATTACATATATATATTATTGCATTGTTATTCGTATTACAAATACATTGCACTATATTTATGTATATGGGTGTTGGCGCGTGGTTTTGAACCCGCGACCCATAATCACTATTGTGCGCGGGGTTTAACATTTTGTTATACATTGTTTAATGTACAGTTAGCACGGTTTTGAAACAGGTTAACCACTTTTGCGCCCAGCCCAAGGACGCATGGGCATATGACCAAATGCCGAGACGGTTAGGGGCTGGAGGCGCCCAAACCGTTCTACGGTTTGTACCGGTGCGCGGTTACATACGAGACTGGGTTCTTTACGCTTAAATGAGTGTGTGTGCCAGGTTTGGAGAACAAGGGTGCAAAGTGTAGAACCAGAGACAGCATAGTTGAAGGGGAGAACTTCAGAGGAGGCTATCTTCTTCATTTTTCGACCGTTTCAGGTGCCGTCAGAGCCTAGACAGGGGTTTTGGCACGCTGCAGAGCCATTGGAGCAGTCATTTTGTTGTTTTGAGCACTATAAGACTTGTTTTTAAGCACTTTGAGCAATTTAATATAAAAGATCCATTTGGAGGCTGGACCAGGAGATGTAGCCCGGAGTGGGGTGAACTCCTTTATCAAGTTGCTGTGTTTATGTCTTATGTGCAATGATTTATGATGCTGTCTATGTTCATTTCTACATAAGTATTCCATTATTATGTGTTGCAAATTGATCCAGTTGCCTTAAACACATAACATTTCACTTGCAATTTAATTTAGATCAAGTTTATCAAGTCTTCGTCATATTTTTAGATCATACCTATGGTGTATGATTTGCAGAAATACATACATTACGTGTTAGGGAAAAAATTTAAGATGTTCACAGATCATTATGCTCTGATATATTTAGTCAATAAGTCAGTGTTGGGGGGAAGGATATGCAGATGGATACTTTTGTTCCAAGAATTTGACTTTGAATTTGTGGTGGAGCCTGGAAGATTGAATGCAAGACTAGATCACTTATCTAGGATAACTAATGGAGAAGAACCCAGTAACTTGGAAGACAAATTTCCATATGGACAATTGTTTTCAATACATATATCTTATGAGTATTTTGTTGACATTATTGTGTTTTTGAGTACATGATTTTCACCAAGATAATTTACTACTGTGCAGAAGAAAAATTTGGTGTTCAAAGCTACAGATTATCAGTTGATTGCAGGTCATTTATAAAAACTTGGAAAATATAACATATTAAGAAGATGTGTGATGGAACATGAAAGGCCTATTATTTTGGCAGAGGCGCATGAAGGGATTGCAAGAGGACACTACACAGAAAAATATACTATGCATATGGTATTTCTCCTAGGATTATGGTGGCCAAAAGTCCACAAGGATTCAAAGGAATACTATCAGAAGTGCGATATTTTTCAAATATTTTGGAAACCATCCAAGAGGGATGAGATGCCATTGAGACCTCAAGTAAATTTACAAGTGTTTGATAAATGGGCAGTAGAATTTGTAGGTCCAATTAATCCACCAACCAGAAGATCAAGAGCCATATATATTATCATAGTGACATAATACTTAACGAGAAGGGATGAGGCAACACCAGTGAAGGATTGCAGTGAAAAAAATGCAACACGATTTTTATTTGAACATACAGTGACAAGATTTGGATGCACAAGAATATTGATGAGTGATTAGGGCACTCACTTCATCAACAATACAATTGAGGCCATACTTGAAGAGTTTAATATACATCACCGGCAGAGTACTCTATATCACCCTCAAGCAAACGGGACAGTGGAAGCCTTTAACAAGATTTTGGAGAATGCCTTGACAAAGTTTTGTAATGTAAATAGAGATGATTTGGATTTAAAGTTACCAACGATACTTTGGGCTTATAGAACTCCCTGCAAGAAGCTAACATGGAAGACACCCTTTAGATTGGTGTATGGAAAAGAAACAATAGTTCCCTTAGATTATTTGATACCAAGTCTGCTCATTGCAATAATTACAGATATGACAAAAAGAGGAGCAACACGAGAAATATTGGTTCAACTGATGGAATTAGAAGAGGAAAGAATCATAGCAGGTTTCCATCAGGAAGTACAAAAAGAAAAGGATAAAGAATGGCATGACAAACATATCAAGAAGAAGAATTTAAGGAAGGATATATGGTTCTCCTCTATGATAGTAAGTTTTTTCAAAACCCAGGGAAGCTTAGAATGCATTGGCAAGGGCCATATCAGATAAAGTTTGTCACAGATGGAGGTGATGTACAACTGCAAGACTTACCAGGAAAGGAAGTTCAAGGACTGATGAATGGTAGTCAATTGAAACTGTATAGGGACAGTAGACCTACTAACCTTCATTAGTTGTAGCGCAACAAGTATACTTGTACATATTGTAAATAGTAGGAGTTAAAAGAAGAAAAAGGAAGACAAAACTGGAAAAAATAAAGAAAAATCCAAAAAGAAGTAGTTAGAGGAATAAGTGATAGCAAAATAGTTGGGAATGACAATGTGCAACAAGATATAAAATTGGTGCGAAAATATTCATAATCCTGCACATAAGAACGTCAAACATTGTGCAATGGAACAAAGAAATAACTGGGAAAGTGGAAAACATGTGAACGAAAAAGAACGAATGCATTAGAGCATTAATGATAGAGTCTATAAAGAGGGAAACGATGGGAAAATGAAAAACACTTGTTATTTTTGAGCGACCAAGAGATAGAGCAACCAGAGTTCTAGTAAGTAGAATATTTTGAAGGACCTAGCCGAGATCTACAGTCATTTTTCCTAAAAGAAAGAAGATGGTGCCGCTAAAGTTCGGAAAACCAAGCTAGTTCTCATCAAGGACCTGTAGCTATAATAAATCGTCATAAGAAATGAATGGAGTGGTCGATGTGGATGATATCCCTACCACTGAAAATGAATATATCATCTCGACAAGGATTGAAGAAGAAAACCCACGAGAAGGAGCGACATAAGTTATCCAAGCAAACCCTAGCGGAGAAACCCTAAGAATGGTGCACACAAAGCATGAACAAGAAGAAGAAGTTGAGGAAGAATTTATTGATGAAAACCTAGCCACAGGACAAAAAATAAAAGTACCAAGAAAACACACCCTAGTAGAGATAATACTCCCTAATATCCCAAACATCGTAGCTGCAGTCGAACACATGCTAGGGAAAGTGGCGAAATTGAAGTATGAATATCATGATGTAACAAACACGACAAAGTTTCCTGACCTTGTGTGGGAAATCTATTTAGAAAGAAAGGAGGAGGTAGGACCCTTAGGAAAACCAATTTTGGAGCTCGCGCAGTGGATCACATGACTATATAATTCAGGTATCATGAACTTGTTGGAAATACCGCATTTCAGGCGCGGTAAGGATGTGGGAAACTATGTGAAGAAACTGTTGGCAAGGTTACATGGAGATATCATGTGGATGGACATGCTGGTCCATATAGACATAGAATTTATAGCAGAAATTACAAGGTTTCCTTCCAGCGGTGTAAAACCAAAAGATTACTTGGAAAACAAAGTGAGGGACAAGGATATTGCGGAAGAAGTCAAAGCAAAGTTTGGGATAGACAGGGGAAACAGGGGAATAATAATAAAGGATATCGACAATCATGTGACGAGGTTTTCAACTAAGCTTATGGCCTGAAAACATTTGAGGAAGTGTATAAAGGAAGAGGCCCCGACATGAGTCATAACAAAAACTAGGCAATGTGCAAAGGGAATAGTGTTAAGCTAGGAACACTACTTGTTGAACTAATTTTTGATAGACTATAGGGATGCAAAAGATAATGGGAAAAAATTTCATTACTCTTGGCTCTTGATATTGGTAGCATTGGTAGGCTAGAAGGAACCCAAATTCACAACATTTCTGAACATGAAAGGGAAATGTCACACAACGTGGTACACAACTTTATGGAATGCAAAGGAAAATAAGAATAAATAGGAAAACAACACAGTGTTTACCATGTTCCTAGAAGATATGCAGCAGAAGAAATATAATGTGTGGACAATATCAATTGAAGTAGTCAAGGAAAACAAGGGTATTGCGAACTTTAAGGCTTCAAGACACCACATGTGTATTCAGGAAAGAAGAGATCCAAAGAAGAGGTGGTTAGAAATGAGGTATTTCACATCATGTGAGGAAGTATACTAGATCGTGAAGGACTGACATGCATAGTGGAAAGTTCCTGTAACACAGAAGAAAGGAACAAAACCCAAGGAACAAGTAGAAGCAAACCCATCAAAGAAGACCAACAGTCCAACAGACAATACAAGGAAGGCTACAGAGCACAGTCAAGCCTCAGGAAGTAATGAAACAAGAAAGAAGGAA
This sequence comes from Picea engelmannii, assembly GCA_009831015.1. Classification (NCBI taxonomy): domain Eukaryota; kingdom Viridiplantae; phylum Streptophyta; class Pinopsida; order Pinales; family Pinaceae; genus Picea; species Picea engelmannii. The sequence continues at coordinate 58,482 of ML779065.1, read as the reverse complement.
AGGATTAAAGACATTGTTTCAAGGGAAGGAGTAAAATGGGATGGAGAGGAGGTAAAGGGAAATATCTCTCACCAACAGGAAGTAAAGGATGATGAAGTAGACAGGAAGAAAAATGAGGCATATACCTCAAATCCAATGAAAAAAAAGACTAGAACACATGAGGAAGAAATAAGGAAGAAAATGAAGTACCGAAAGAATCCTCAAGTACTTACTATTATAGAAGATGATGCATAATTCTTCGTAGATAAAGTCCAGGATAGAGGGGATAATGCAATACTTATCATTGAAGCATAGAGAGAGGAGACTATGGAGAAGCTAGTAGAAATTCATGACATTTTACAGAGGGTGCAACTAAATATAGTGCATCATCTGATATCGTAGTAGAAATAAAAAGTACAGGAAGCACAAATGTAGAAAGAACAACAAGAGACTATGCATACAATATTAAAGAGTAGTGAGAGGTTCAAGGTCACACAAGAAGTGTAGGAAGTGGAGGATAACACAATGCATAAACAAGTGAAGGAAATAGAACATATAGATTTGGTTCTAGCAAACATACCCATAAAGGAATTATATTGGTTATAGACGAGTGTGATGCAGGAGGTTAATTCTAGAGCTAGGGAAGATGCCACCAACCTAGCGCTTGTCAAGGAGGTTAAGGATATTTTGCAGGTAACTTGTGAACAAATAATGTTGGAGAAGGAGGAAGAGAAATAATGCATAGATAAACTAGAGAAGCAACTCACATCAGTATACAATATCATACCAAATTGCACGCAGGAACCAAAGGTCACAATATAAGAAAAGTTACAAAAAAATGCACAAACCATGGAGAGATACAAGTAGGAGATAGAAGAGTTAGTAGAAAATTTGACTCCAAGAAAACCCCCAGATGTGAGGGAATAGAGAGAGAAGGAAACTACTATGCACATAGATAGCATAGCGAAGGAAGTGGAAGACATGGCAGAATTGTATGACAGGACTACACACATTTGCACCAGCTTGGAAGAAGATGAGAGTATCCAATAGTTGGAGTAGAGAGAAGAAAAGATGAACGTTGCAGTTCAGGACTTAAAGAAGAAGTAGAATATAATGGCCATATCCTTGAGACTAACGATCACGGAAGAAATGAAAAATCTGCAAGAATAGGTAAATACCCTACAAGAAGAAAAACAATCAAGGCATGCTCAGTTGGAGCCATTTAAGCAAGAGGCCTGAAGAATGATAGAAGAATTGAAAACAAATAAAGGAAGACTGGAACAGGTACATGCAGAAAGAATGGAAGGGATGAAGGAGGATACAATAGTGCAGGATGTGGAGATAGTGGCAGAAAAGAGTGCACATGCTAAGGAGAAAGTGACAGAGTTAGAAAATAAATTTCATGCACTGGAGGTAGAACTGGAACAAGTGAACTCAGTCTAAGTGGCTCGGGACGAGCCACATGTTAGTGTTGGGGGCATGTTGGAGCAGGAATTTTTGGGAGTAAGCACAACAAAATGAGTTAGATGGTACCAAGAAGGAGAGAGCACCATGTTTTGAGGAAAATCAGCGTGCACGACATGATTTACGAAAATACAATGCAAATGTGGACAAACCTATCCATGTTAGGGTTAGGGTTTTGGAGTCATATTGTAAGGGTTTTTAACCCATTTTTGTAGTATAAATAGAATATGTATTAGGTAGGTTGAAGAATCTAATTTTATCTAGGTCTATGTCTTTGATATCATATTTTTTGTGTGAAGAACCTATTTTGGAGTCCTTTTTTAGTCTGAATCTTTGTTGAGAGTCGGGGAGCTTAGATGGAGTCAATATGGAGATGTAGCTAAGGGTCAAGTAGTATTCAAGTCTACCTCATTACTCTATACTATTCTATGATGTAATGCATGCGATGCCATTTTGATGAAGAAGAAGAAATAAAAAGAAGATCATTGTGGACGTAGCCCCAGGGGGGGTGAAGCATGGTAAAAACCTTGTGTTGGAAATGTGTCTGAATGTTTTTGTTATTTCTAAAGTTATGGTTAAATGGTTACATGAATGAGTGGTTTTAATTACAATGTGCACTAGAATATGTATGCATAATGAATAATATAAATGAATGGGATAATGGATCTAATGAATAGTATGATAACATGCATGTTTAAGTAGAAATAGAAATAAGAAGAACAAACACCCAATATCTTCCATGATTGCAGACACCTATGTCCTGCAGTCACCCATAAACCATCTTGTGTGAGGCAGCATTGTGCACTATGTGCGCGGCATATCCTTCTGGTTTACTAAAAGGTTCGATGGTGAAAAGGGTTTTGTTGGAGAACTAAGGTAGAACCCAGGTCAGCCCATATATCTAACACTCTGCTCCCACATATCCACATTTTCTTCCCTGTAACACCACAACAAATGTTACAGAATCATTAGTCTATTTCATATTCACTTGTTGCAACTTGTCTTCTGTTGCAACTCAAATTTTGTTGTAGCTCACCTTTTGTTGTAGCTCACCTTTTGTTGTAGCTCACCTTCTATTGTAACTCTCCTTCTGCTGCAACTCACCTTCTGTTATATCTCACCTTCTTCTGTAACTCTCCTTTTGCTTTGATAAATATTTTGTTGCAACTCAACCATATTCACGTTGCAAAATCCATCCTGTTGCAACCTCCTTCTATAATACCTCCCCTATTATAGTCCCCTACTGCAACACATATGTGACTGCATGTCCTCATTGCAACACACCCATGATGCAACTCTCCCTATGATGCAATACATATATTGTTGCAATAGGCCTACAACTACTATTGCAACACATATATGGTAGTAATACCTCTCCTATTACAACATGCCTTTGATGTGGTAAATCTCTCGTTGCAACATGTAACCCGCAATCGAGACAAAAACTTATTTTCCCATCTTATGTACTCAGAAAGAACCCTCAATGCTCATAAAACTAGAGTGCTCACCCTCCCCATGAAAGACCACAATTCCAACATGTCCTTCCACAGATTCATGCCACCTGCATAGTTGTATCATATAGGACTATTTTCTTTGAGATTTACTCATTCAAGCAATGACATTAACTTGCAAAAAATCATGTCAAGAACACAACAAATGCATAATCTAAGATTCCATTCACACATACACACATAAGCGTTAAACATGTAAATCATCAACTCTTTTAATCATCATACAGGTTACAATACAACAACTCAATGGCTATATATGAGCTTACAATGTTCATGGGATTTCCATGCCAGAGGCCATGGAAACCTCAACCACTTCTCTCTCTCTTGTATTGCGAGATCTCTCTTCTTATCGGTTCTTCCAACTATCTTTGTAATCACTTCACTGCTCTGTTTTATTCCTCAAAAACTATTCGCTTTAGTTTCCCAAGGCTTCTCACACCCTTTCATATTTTGACTTCCATTTTTTTCTTTCCTCAATGACTCTTCTCTCCCTCCACATGTTCTTCTGGCTTCAACACAACAATGCACTCCTCCTGAATCGTAACATCCGCAATAAAATCTGTAACAATCTGTCAATTTCAACTACCTATCACATTCTTCGATGCTTAATTTCTACCGTAACAACTCTGTCACGTCCCTGCAATGTCCTTCGTCGTGTCATCCCCAAGATAACTGAGATTCTCTCACATCACATAGTAGTAATATACTTTAGGTATATTATAATTCTTCCTCCATTTAAAAATACTTTATCTGCAAAGCACATGTAGAATAACACTTCTTTTGATAAAGCGGTCTGTCTTATTGTAACTTTCTCTTACTTGATAAAGTTGAGGACACAAGGTGATAAGGTATCTAAAGATTTAAGCAATATTGTTGCATAGAGAAAGAATCTATCCATTTTAAGTGGATTCTTTCTTGAACTCTTTGATGATAAGATTATGGATTCAATTTTCTTTGTTGTTTATTTTGAGTAGTATGGTGTTGGCACAGGGGCATACCTAGGGTTCACTCCAAGAGTGCACCAACAAGCCCTAGCTACTGGCCCTTTCGACAACACTTACGAAGAAGATGTAGTCTCACCCGAAGCAGCTAAGAGGGGGGTTGTAGAATAGAGATGTCTACAACCAAGGGAATATCAAGTGGAACTAATACAACAATACTGCAAAATTCATATACCTCTTATCAGCTAGATCTACTCTACGCAACTATAAATCTGATCTAACACAATAATGCAAATAACAGTATAACAATGACATAGATCCAGACATCAATCACACATACGACACAAAGTATACGTGGTTCATCCTCTCTCTAGGGCTACGTCCATAGAACTGTGCTTATGATATATCGAGATAAAGATTACAGTTCCGATCTGTGCTCTTAGTTAGCAGATCTTCTCTCTTCTTCCCTCTGTCTCCCACCTTCCTGGGCACCCAGCTACAGGACTTGATCTTCACACCCAGCTGAAGATCTTACAATACTAGAAGGATCTCACTCTTAGCACTCCTCTCTCTCATAGTACAATAATCTCTCAACCAACAAAAATCAATATCAATACCCAACACTAGTACCGACCCGACCTAGGTCCTCTCCACCTCTATTTATACATTATAGTCCCGCACTGACAGCCTTAGGTCGAAACCTAGGTGTCAAAAACCTAGGTGTCTAAAACCCTAAGTCAACTTGACCTGCCTTTTCAGGGCTTTGCTAGCCTATCTTTCCTCCCTTCTCGTGCAGTGCTCCAAAGAATTCAATAGCGACTTTCTATGCTTGTTGATTTGTCCTCGATCCATCTTCCTTGTTGATCTATCATCCTCGATCTCCTCATCCAACGACTTTCTTTTCCATACTTCGCTCTGGCTTTTCTTCTCTTTTGCTTACTTCAACCCAGTGACAATCACTATGTCTCCTGCATAGTTTGTGTTTGACCTTTTCTTCCTTGATATTCACTTCCTTCCATAACCAAGGGCCAATAGGCCCCCAACACTCACCTATGACTTGTCCCAAGGCACTTCATATCTGATCCTTCCATTTCACTTCGACTTTGGACTGCACAGTGCAACCTTTTCTTTCTTCTTTATGCCTCCTTCCCATCCTTGTGCAAACTATCTTTTCTATGTCTAGTACCTAGTTTCAACTACACCTGGTACCTAGACCCTTTTCTCCTTTCTTTTACTGATATCTGTGAGGCAGTTGGTTGTCATAATACAACTTCATCCGACTCCCATTCACTAATCCTTATTTCCATTTTCCCTTTAGTGTCTTCAGCTACAGAGCTCCTCCTTCTGTAACATAGGTGATCTCATATGGTCGAAGCCAATGCATTCTGAACTTCCCTGGATGTCTTATAAATTTACTGTCATACACCAGTACTAAATCACCCTGCTTAATTGCCTTCTTCTTGATGTGTCTATCATGATAGGCCTTCTCTCTTTCCTTCTGTACCTGTTGATGGAATCCTGCAATAAATCTGTCTTCTTCTAGTTCAACCAGCTGGGCAAGCCTCTCACAAACAATGCCAATATCATCCATGTCTGTAAATGTAACAATTCTTAAGCTTGGTACCAAGTACTCCACCGGGACAACAACTTCGAGACCATAAACCAACTTGAAAGGGGTATGCATTGTTAATTTCTTGAAAGTGGTTCTATAATCCCAAAGCACTGCTGGTACTCTTAAATCCCAGTCATCCCTATTCACACTGCAAATATTTGTCAATGTTGTCTCCAAGATTTTGTTGAATGCTTCAACCGTTCAGTTTGCATGTGGATGGTAAGGTGTACTCTTCTGATGGTGAACTACAAATTCTTCGGTCAGGGTTTCCACTATCTTGTTGATGAAATGAGTGCCTTGATCACTCATAAGGGTCCTAGGGCATCCAAACCTGGTTATTATGTTATCAAATATAAAACGTGTAGTTGTAGTAGCACTACAATCCTTGATTTCTCTTGCTTCCGCCCATCTAGTCAAGTATTATTTCGCAGTGATAATGTACCTTGCTCCTATGCGCTTTCTTGGTGGGTTTATAGGTTCCACGAAGTCAATGGACCACTTTTCAAATCCTTGTAGGGTCATATGAAGTGCTAGTGGTATTTCATCTCTTCAGGATGGTTTTCCAACTCTCTGGCATACATCACATGCTCTAGTATACTCATTAACATCTCTGTGTAAAGCAGGCCACCAAAGTCCAACTCGCAGGACCTTCTGCGTAGTTTCTTTCCCTGCGTAATGTCCTCCTGCGATGCCTTCATGAGATTTTGCGAGGATCAATGGGTTCTTTGCCTCCATCACACATCATCTTAGTATCTCATCAGGTCCCATCTTATATAGCTGACCAACTATCAGTGAAAATTCTGCAGTGTGCACCACTAGTTGTTTCTTCTGGGAAATTGTATACTCAATTGGAGCCATTCCTGTTGACAGGAATTGGACTATGTCTGTGAAGTGGTCATCCATCTTCCTAATGGAGAGAAACTATGCATCCAGTAGTGTATCCTCCAGACTGGTGGGTTCTTCTCCATGTTCCAACCTCGACAGGTGGTCAGGTCCCTTTTTCATTCTTCCTAGCTTAACTATGATCTCAAAATCATATTCTTGAAACAAGAGAATCCATCTACATATTCTCCCCCACAACACTGGCTTGTTGACTAGGTACTTCAGCATAGAGTGATCAGTAAACATTTAAAAGTGTCCTCCTAGTAAGTAATGGCGGAATTTTTGCAGCATGTACACCATGGCTAATCCTTCTCTCTCTGTAGTAGTGTAATTGATTTCAGCTGCATATAGATTTCTGTTGGCAAATGCTAATGGATGGTCGATATCCACTTCTCCAAGTTGTGCCAATAATGCTCCTAATGCAATAGAAGATGCATCAACATGCACATGAAATTCTCTGCTCCAGCCTGGAAAGACCAAAATGGACACAACCACCATCTTTTGTTTTAGTGTGTCGAATCTCTGCTAGCATTCGTCTCTCCAACCAAACTGATAGTCTTTCTTTAATAACTTCTCCATTGGCGCAGTAATCTGAGCATATCCTTTGATAAATTTCCTGTAATAGCCAGTATGTCCTAGCATAGTGCACAATTGTTTGACTAAAGTAGGAGGCAGTAAGTCAACTATAATTACAATTTTTGATGGATCAACCAACAATCCTTGCTTGCATAAAATATGTCCTAATAATACTCCAAATGGTAAGAAGAAGATCGACTTATTCAAATTTAAAGAAATTTGACATTGCCTGCATTTGTCCAACATTAGTCTTATATGTTCAATATGACTTTTCAACAAACTAAAAACAATCCAGTCATCAAAATAGGCTTCTAAAAACTTATGAAAAAATTATTTGAACACTTCGAACACCACCCTGGAGAAGATGGTTGGGGCATTCTTCAATTCGAATGGCATCATTGTGTATTAGTAGGATCCCCATTCTGTGGAAAATGTGGTCTTTTGGCAATCCTCCTTGGCAATCTGGATCTGATGGTATTCTGAAAACCCATCTATAAAAAAATATACCTCATGGCCTCCCACATTATCCAACACTTCGTCTGTGAATGGTGTAGGGAAAGGATCATGAAAATAAGCATCATTCAGCTTCTTGAGATCTACGCAGATTTTGATCTCACCTATCTTCTTGTCTTGCAACACCATAGGTCTAATCCATTCCGAATATTCGACAGGTTCAATAATCCCTACTTCTAACATTCTGTCGAGCTCAATATTCACTTTTTCCTTATATTTCAGGTTCAATCTGTAGGCTCTTTGCTTGACTGGCTTCGCATCTAGTTTCAAAGGTATTCTCATCTCTCCTATAGGTCCTTTGATACCCTTCATATCAATGAACTTGGTTAGAAACAAGTCCTGATACTCATGCATTAATTATGTAATTTTGCCAATGGTAGCAACATCCCAGTAATCTCCGACATTGGCAAGCTTCAGTGTCTCCTCTATCCCAATATTGACTTTATTTATATTGATCGGCTGTCCAATGAATGGAAACTCAACTCCTGGTCCTTCCACATCCCTGTGGCCTTCTGTCTCAGCAATGTTTACCTTCCTCAGATCATCATCTGTGTCATCATTAATGTTGTAACATATTTGTAGTTTCTGGAATGACACAGTCCATTCATCCTCTTATTTCCCCAAAGGGAGGCTAGATACCTCCTTAAATACTTTCTACCTCACAGTCTGTAGGGCTTGATCTACTGAAGGAAATTCACTTTCAAACAAAAAGGTGGTTACACAATTTTGAAGCATACCTTCCCAATCTGCAGTGATGAGGCGCAGCTCCGCTTGAAGGTACCAGTTAATAGGGGTTGTGTCCAGCATGTTAATGAATCTATGTACCCATTTTTCTCGAGGAATGTCACTCCAGGCTTCTTCGTAGCTTCACACATGGTCCTTTGGGTAGCTTCAGCCTGTGTACCTCACTTTGCATCTTCCTACTTGTGCTGAGAACCGCATTATCATCAAGGTTCGGCATTGTGTCTAGTCTGTAATATTTCTTTTGTGCGTCCCCCACCATCTTGTTGGTGTAGCTTTTAGGGCCTCATCCATAGCCACCAACCTCTATTGTGTTGGTACACTTGTTTCAAAATATGAGAGGAAGGCTTCTAGAGGGTTCATACCATCAAAGGTAGGCAAGTTACTTATTGTTGTACCAATCCAATGAACTTCTATGGTTAGTCGAGCACATATCCTTGTGGATAATTCATACATCTAGTTCTGCCAGTTCTCCAACACTTCATCTGAATCTGATGAACACGCGTTGTCACTTTTCCAACTTAGATTTCCATCGATAGTAGGTTTGATATAATTATGTTGTCTAGCTATTAATTTATATATGTTTTTCAGCTTATATGTGTGGTCTTCTTCTCTTATGGGCTCTATATATCACAGACCCTCATATGGATCTAAGGGTGCAATGACCCTAAGGCCAACTCTTTCAAATGTCATGCATCTTTTATTTAAATCAACAATAGTAGAATTGTTGAAGGCCCAATCAATTCCTAGCAATGCAGGGTAAGGGTAGCTATCATCAACAATTTCAATTACCTCAAAATCTGCAAAGGTCCTAACTCCATCGATGTCCACAGGGACATGCTCCAATTGTCCAAATGGGCTAACAACTTGTTGATCAGCCATTCTAAGCCTGATAGGGGAATAAATCAACTTCAGTTTTCCCATTAGTGCCCAAGTTTGCTTCGTCATGACATTGACCTCTGACCCAAAGTCGAGGACCACATAGTCTATATCATACTCTCATATTTGAGCATTCAAATGTAATTCTTTGTTTGTTCTTCTCTTCTTACCAATCTGGTGTATTTTCCTGTTTAGTAAGGGGTCTACCTTTCCTAGATCATATTGCCTAATTAGGTTCTGTAACTCTTGTACAACATTCTCATCCCGAATTAACTTAAGACAAGTGTACAAAAATTCGATGAGTTTACTTACCTCTTTTCCTTCTTTTGGTGAAGTTGATATATCAAATGCTTGAGGCATTCCATACTTTTTTATTTATGGTCATGTTTTAGATGAGGATCCTTGGTTCCCCTTGAAATATTTTCCTACTTCCTCGAATATTTGTCTTTCTTTCCTTCCATCAAAGCCTAAGTCTTCTCCATAGCTTTCCTAATACTTGACTCTTCTGTGATCTTTCTTTGGATTGTTCTATATTCTCCTGTAGCAGTGCCTCCTCGAGTAATAACAATGAATCTAGGGTCTGTTCCACGTGGTTTGACATATATCAGTTGCACTTGTGGGTTCTGCTGGGGTCCTTGTATTTCCTGAAGCTTAGCCAGGAGCACAGGGCATTCTTCTATGACATGCTCAAAAGAGTTACAATAACTGCAAGTTGTGGAAGGATTCTGACAATCCCTTGCCAATTGTCCTAGCGCGTGCAGTTATAACAGATTATTTGTCCTCGGCCTCGACCCATACCTCCTCCTCCTCCTCCCCCTCTATATCCACCACGAGGATTGAATTTTCCTCTCCTTAGAGAGTTGTACTGCGAAGTGTTTCCTTCTTGTTGTACTTTGCCTTGAATCTTGTATATGTACCTCGACCTCTCATGCATGAGATCGTAAGCTCTACAATCTCGATCATCATGCCCCACTAATTTACAAAATGTGTAATACAATTTTGTGGGTGTCTGAACATACTTATGCATGTAATATCACTCACCTGGGTGATGCCTATTTCTGCATACATCCCACCAGGGCAGGTTAACTTTCTTCAAGGGGCTCGGCATTCCTGAGGCCAAATAAACATGAAATAAGGGACAATGTTCCTTATCATTACCTTTAGATATGCATCTTACACACCATATATCTTCTCTTTTGTCCTTCCCCTTGTCCTTTTTCATATCCTCGACCTGTAGAGACAAACTAGTCAGCTGGCTCAAGATCTGGCTCATGCCTGAGCTAGATTCTCCCATAGGTGTTGATTCAATCTTCATGGTGATCTCCAAATATTATGCCTGCGATGAAATATTCTACTGCATCAAAGGGACTATGATGTGTGGTAACAACGTCGTGATGAACCATTCTTTGTTTTGTTCATTAGGGATTTGAAAATTTAATCGGCCTGTTAGGGTCCTGAATCTCTAGTCGAACTCCCAAATAGGTTATGCTACCTTTTGTTTGATCTCTTTTAGCTCTGTAATACATTGTGACTCCAAATTAGGTTTCTTAAAATCTGTAATCAATGCATTATTGATCTCATTAGTGGCTTAGGTTGTGCCAGTCCTTGGACAAGTTTCATGTACCAGCTCAGCACACAGTCCCTTAGTGTAGTGTTGAACTGGGTTCTCTTGATGGCTTCGTTAGTGATACTTTTAATATTACACACGGCCTCACATAGGAACCAGTGTTGATTGGGATCCTCAGATCCATATCCCCTGAAGATAGGGAGCCTCATATTATCTTCCATAGAGTTCCCTAGGCTTCCTGTCTGAGTATAGGCTGAGTTGCTACTAACAACACTCTGAAGACTCTGGTGGTTCTGGCTATTCTGGTTGCTTGGTGCTATTGAAACAACAGGAGGGTTAATGTTACTTACTTCAGTAATCTGTGTAGTTCTTGAGGTTTCTATCTTGCTTTGGTGAATTTCTTCAGCTTCCCCTTCTTCTATTCTGGTGGGTTCTGAATGTTCTTCATCGGTTAGATCTACCTCTTCTCCACTGTAGAAACTCTCTTCTCCGTAGTTTTTCTTAAACAGGTTCTCAATGTGAAACCCTCTGAATACTCTTCCACTACACATATGTCCAGCTTCTATGTCGTTGTCGCTGTCTGAATTTCTGAACATTAGCCTTTTCAGGTCTAACCAATCTACTGTATCTTCAAGACATTCTTTTCATGCAACAACATCTTGATTCTCAACTTCAGAAAGTGAAGAAAATTTCCTTTGGGTCCTTTGAAAAAGTATCTCTCGGCTTGGCTATATGATTCTACCCTATCAACAACAAATTCGGTGATATACCCTCCAATGGTACTATCAAACCAATGATCTACTTCTCTGGATACAACGTTGTCAACTCTCTTGACCTTCTGGATCAGTGTTGGTGTCCAACCCACAGGAGGTCTAGATCTTATCTTGAACTGGGTATTGACTAACCTAGCCAACCACTCAAACAACTCCTAGTGGATTCCTCCAAAGAAGCTCTCGTGAATGTCGGTGAAGATGTATCTTTGTAGCCAATCTTCAGTACTTAGTTTAGGGTTCTTGTTCTGGGCTTCAACAAAGTCCCTCTCTTGATCTTTTATCCACTTTTGAATCTCTGTCTTTGATGGGAACCACCTTGACATTCCCTTAAAAAATGTCTAGTCCCGGAAACTGAACCATTTGTTGGCACAGGGGTAGACCCAGGGTTCTGTTAAGCCCTAATATTGGCTCATTACCACTTAATTGGGGCATATTAGATTAGTAATGTTATTTTATTTATGTCAGATATAGGCCATTAGTTGTAATTTAGATTAGTAATGTTATTTTATTTATGTCGGCTTTAGGCCATTAAACCTCCTAGTCTCCTATATATACCAAGGAGACATTTTCATTTTGAATCATCTTGTACTTGAACATTTAAGTGGGGTAAAAGGAGGTTGCCCCCTCGAAGAGCCTTATTATCTGATATTATCTCTTTTTCAAGGCGTTGAGTACTTTTCTTGAAGTTTTTCTATGCTATATTGATGTTTGGTTCTTAACATATGGTATCAGAGCTCAAGGTCTTGGGGTTTCGTTGCTACATCTGAGACACCGTGGAATTTTCGATATAACTTTTTTTCTACAACGTTTCAGAAGGAACGGCTTGGAGGGTATTTAGAAGACGGATCAAGGTACTTTGGTTTCAAAATTCATCTCCTGAGGCCTTATAATTTCTGAGATATAGCCTGTACAAGATAGGGTTCTGGAATCATCCTGAAATGAGTCTTTGCAGTATTTTCACTATAAAAAAAATTTTGTAACGTTTCAGACCCTGAACTCTGGGGACCATTTACAGAAATTAGTTTTCTATCTGTGGTAAAAATTTCAGCTTCTGGGTCATTATAAATTTTTAGATACACTCTGTGTAAGATAAGGTATTTGACTAGTCCTATTGACTAGTCTCAAGAAGGTGTTCCGGGTAAAACAATCATAACTTCTTCCTAGAGTATCCAAATTGAGTGGGGCTGGTTGCATTGGATCGTGGATAGTCTTTAATATTTTGGGTGCGAGTTTCATAATTTTATATCAATTATTTTGTGTGGGTCATACTATACAAGTGATATCTCCTGGAAAGACCAAAAATCGACAAGTTGTGGGGAAGTTACCGTAAATTCAACTTGGCACATCCAATTTTGATCAGACCTGTGGAATTACAGAGAAGACATATCATAGAAATACATAAGGGAAAGATTCATACCCAGAAGGGCTGAAACTTTGGAGATACAATAGAACAAATATTGTCTAGCAGAACCACCTCA
>ML779065.1:29756-45466 GCA_009831015.1 Picea engelmannii | reverse complement strand
ATTTTGAGCACTTGAGCAGAAATAAAGAAGCCTCCCCCACAGGAAAAAGGCCCGGAGACGTAGGCAAACATTGTGCCGAACTCCGTTATCAACCTGTGTTCTTATGGTTTGCTGTTCATTATTGTTTTCAGATCTGCATATGTTTATTTGACTTATATAATCCTCTTCTTTCCTCATTCTTTCATTAAAATTCTCAATGGTTAATGAATTCATGCAAGTTTAAAACTCAACCATAATCATAAAAGATCCTGCCCCGGATCATATTGGCTCATTACCACTTAATTGGGGCATATTATATTAGTAATGTTATTTTATTTATGTAGGCTATAGGCCATTAGTTGTAATTTAGATTAGTAATGTTATTTTATTTATGTCGGCTTTAGGCCATTAAACCTCCTAGTCTCCTATATATACCAAGGAGACATTTTCATTTTGAATCATCTTGTACTTGAACATTTAAGTGGGGTAAAAGGAGGTTGCCCCCTCGAAGAGGCTTATTATCTGATATTATCTCTTTTTCAAGGCGTTGAGTACTTTTCTTGAAGTTTTTCTATGCTATATTGATGTTTGGTTCTTAACAGGTTCACTCCAAGAGCGCACCAACAAGCCCTAGCTACTGGCCTTTTCGGCAACACCTGTGAAGAAGATGTAGTCTCACCCGAAGAAACTAAGAGGGGGGTTGTAGGACAAAGATGTCTACAACTAGGGGAATATCAAGTGGAACTAATAAAACAATACTGCAACATTCATATACCTCTTATCATCTAGATCTACTCTGTGCAACTATAAATCTGATCTAACACAATAATGCAAATAACAGTATAACAATGATAGAGATCCAGGCATCAATCACACATATGACACAAAGTATACATGGTTCACCCTCTCTCTAGGGATACGTCCACAGAACTATGCTTATGATATATCGAGATAAAGCTTACAGTTTTGAGCTGCACTCTTAGCCAGTAGATCTTCTCTCTTCTTCCCTCTATCTCCCACCTTCTTGCACACCCAACTATAGGACTTGATATTCACACCCAACTGAAGATCTTACAATAACAGAAGGCTCTCACTCTCAGCACTCCTCTCTCTCATAGTACAATAATCTCTCAACCAACAACAATCAATATCAATACCCAACACTAGTACCGACCCGACCTAGTTCCTATCGACCTCTATTTATACATTATAGTCCCTCACTGACAGCCTTAGGTTGAAACCTAGGTGTCAAAACCCTGATTACCCAAAACCCTAGGTGTCTAAAAGCCTAGGTCAACTTGACCCGCCTTTTCAAGGCTTAGCTAGCCTGTCTTTCCTCCCTTCTCGCACGGTGCTCCAAAGAATCCAATGGTGGCTTTCTCTGCTTGCTGAGTTGTCCTCAATCCATCTTCCTTGTTTATATTTCATCCTCGATCTCCTCATCCAACGACTTTCTTTTCCATACTTTGCTTTGGCTTTTCTGCTCTTTTGCTTACTTCGACCCAATGATAGTCACTGTGTCTCCCATGGAGTTCGTGTTTGACCTTTTCTTCCTCGATCTTCACTTCCTTCTATAACCAAGGGCCAACATATGGATCTTCAAATGCTTCAATATGTAATTACAACATTGACTTTGGTTAATACCTTTGGATATGGGTATGTTGATTCTAGCATGCTACAACTTTTGTGATTTGGGTGTCGATATGGTACCCTCATAAGCCAATCCTTCTTAATCTTTTCATGATTTACTTGAGTCAACATTTTAATATGTGATATTTTATATTCATTGGTGCACCAACGACTAAATCAATGATCAATGGAACATCAATCATCATTGAATTTGTAGATATTGACTTGGCATCAGATTGTTTCTTGAACTCGTTTTCTAGATGCTCTTCCATTGATAAAGCTTCATTAGTAATGACAATTTGATGGTCAATTTCAATCAATTATGTTGAGGTCTCTTTAACTGTAGTATCAAATTCTAAGAACTTTTTTGATTCAATTGGATTAGTTAACGTCTCTTTATTTTCATTCTCAACTTCTAAAAACTTCCATGATTCATTGGTATATCCTTATGTTTTAATTTTTTTACTTTTGTAAGCATGATTTGTCTATGATTCTTCAAATGGTAAATTTCCTTGTCTTTATCTAACAAGATTTTGTTAGTTTTTCTCTTGGCATCGTACTTCTCTTGAGATTCTCAATCACATT
This sequence comes from Picea engelmannii, assembly GCA_009831015.1. Lineage (NCBI taxonomy): Eukaryota > Viridiplantae > Streptophyta > Pinopsida > Pinales > Pinaceae > Picea > Picea engelmannii. The sequence continues at coordinate 43,273 of ML779065.1, read as the reverse complement.
GAATTGTGACATCTTGTTGAATTGATGCTTGACCTTTTGCTTGTAGGTCACATTTATTTTACTCTAAAGCTCATAATTGTTTTTTTAGGTCTTTTGTCTTATTAATCTTGTCTTCTAGTTTACATTATAGGATATGCACTTCATTTGCGAGAGATTGGTTTTGTTCGCTTAATTTATTTACAAGATTCTTATTCTTTAATTTTTGTAACTAGGGATTCATTTTTCTCTTGATTTTCCACTTCCTATGTTAACTCATTGACTTTATTGGCTAGAGATTAATTTTCATCCCCTAAATTATTTACTTGAGAACCCAATTCTATCTTGTCATATTTGTTTTTAGGTTATATATTCTTTGGTTTCTCCTCTTTTAACCATTAGATTTGTTCAAGCAAACTTTGATTGACGTTACTTAGGTGGGAAATTTATTCAAATTTTTTCAATAATTTCTTTTCATGATCTTGATTTTCTTGTCCTAATTTATGATTACATTGCTTTTTATCTTTTGATTTCTTGATTTGTGTAAGTAGTTTTTGGCCATGATCTTTTATGCTAGAAATTTCCTCATATTTTCGCAATAGTTTATTTTTTATCACTAAACATATTCACAAGATATTTATATTTTCCTTGTTTCCTAGCTATTTCATCCCTTAATTTCTTAATTTGTGATTGCATTTGTGTCACTTTGATATTCTATTAGAGTAAAAGTGTTGTCATAATATGGGAATCGACTCTTTGAATTTTAAAATCCTTCCTAGATTTAATTTCCTTTGCACAAAAGAACATTACACCAAAGAGATAGAATTATTTGTAGACTTCATAGTTCATGATTTTGTAGTTAATAATTAGTTGGTACACTAATGCAAAGGTCCCATGAAAATGATGTTCTTCATTGAGTTCCTTCACAATTTGACTTCCTTCAAGATTTGGCAATTACTACGAGATTTAATGTTCCATCTCTATCTCTCCATTCTGAATTCTCTCTATTCACTCTATTAATTTGTTAGGTGTTTGGTGAAGAAATTGTTGATTAAGGTTGGTTTTCATTGATGTCAACCCTTGAAGAAAGTCTGGTAGCACAAAGGTTTGGATAATGGACCCAAGGTTGTTTCATGTATAATTGTATGAGTTTTAATATATCTGAAGGTAATACTATTCTATATGGATAGTACATGTCATGTCATTTCTAGTGGTATGTGGAACGCCACATAACTCCTCATGGTTTGAGAGTTATGGCCTTACGAATTTGGAGGATCCTCATATGTTGACTTGAAGCCCCAAAAGGTCAAAGAAGTCAAAGAGTTGCAAAGAAGAAATTATTGCTTAAATGATAAAGTAAAGTGACAAAGTCAAGAATGATTATTTAAATAATAAAGTGAAGTGACAAAACCAAAGAAGATTATTTAAATGATAAAGTGAGGTGACAAAGTCAAGGAGGAATATTTAAATGATAAAGTAATGGAGAACTTTCTAATTATGGAAAGTGGTTAACCCTAAAAATGAGGAAAATAGGTTAAGTGACCTATAAATGGGTTAAGTGACCTAGAAATAGGTTAAGTGACCTAGAAATGGGTTAAGTGATGTAGAAATAGGTTACGTGACCTAGAAATGGGTTATGTGACATAGAAATTGGTTAAGTGACCTAGAAGATGCTTCTAAGGAAGATATTTGGAGAATATAAATAAGAGGTAAGGCTCTCTCATTTTACATAAAACTTGAGCATATTGAATATCTATAGGTGATTGAGGTAACCAAATGATATCTAAGATGAATTCCATAGGGAAGGTGAAGAAAAGAAGGTCAGAATTCAAGGGATGATAAATTCTTTTGATGATGCTTTCTAAGGTATGTTATTTACAGGTCATCTCACCATTTTCACAATAATTTTTTTTCTAGAATGATTCAGACCATGAAATTGATAGGCCATGGAGGAAACATATCCAAGTATCAGTGGTAAAACATTCATCTTATGGGTCTTTGTATTTTTGGATTTACACTTCGTGGAAAATAGGGTTTGTGGCTAGTCCTGAAACTATTCTAAAACATGTGTTTCGGGTAAAAATGTCATAACTTATTCATAACAAATCCAAATTTAGTAATACCAAATGTGTTGGTTAGAGTAAACTTTTTAGTATTTTTAATATTTTTTTTAGATCCATTCAAAAAATATTCCATGTGGGGCACGCTCTACAAGGTTGTTCTCTAGAATAAGCCAGAATTCAACAAGGTATGCCATTTTTTCTATAACTCCTTTTCCAAGAGGTTCCAAGTAGTGACACCTGGAGGAATTGCATAAAACAAACTGAATAACATTGTGTACTATTTTCAGATCTTTATTCATTACAGGTACATAGTTATCATTATTTCAATTTAGGGTTGTTGACTAATCCCAAACTAGTCATGTGAGACTAAAGAAAAGTTTGATGAAAATGCTAGTCTCTTGTTGTGAAAGTTAAGGAAGGTTTGTAGGTATGTGATCATATACACTAGGTATATTATAGAGTTACAAATCATATTTGGATGATGAAATTGATGAGGTATTTTGGTTAAGGTACATGTTGGGTACATGGTTGAGACAAGTAATTGATGATTTGGCACATACATGAGGTGTATAGTTGATGATGTTGGTACATATTGATGAGTCATAGTTGATGAGTAGTTGAAAAATGATTGGTAAATACTTGGTACATGGTTGGATGCACTTGTTTATGGTACATGTTGATTACATGTTGCTTGGTACAGGCTGGTGCATGGTTGATGCACTTGTTTATGGTACAAGTTGATTACATGTTGAGGTACAGGTTGATGCATGGTTTAGGTTTATTGGTACAGGTTTATAGTGGTATATCTCACAGTGATAGTGTGACAATGGTTCCATCATTGTACTTCTACTTCAGGATGGTTGGACGGGGCAGGGACATGTGGTTGTAGCCACCTTCCGATTGTAGCCAAAAAACATAGGGGGTTGTAGCATCCTTCTGGTTGTAGCCATATAATAGGGGATTTGGAGCTTCCTTCAGGTTGTAGCCTGAGAAACATGGGGGTTGGAGCCTCCTTCCAGTTGCAGCTGGAAAACAAAGGAAGTTGGTGCTTCCAATGAATGTAATTCTTCAAGACATGTAAGAAAAAGCATTCCATGGTTTTCTCCCGCTTTGGGTTTTCATGTAAAATAATGATGTACTGTGTATGTGTATGATTGTTCATTTGTTCATTGCTTATTTACTCTATACTTATTTTATGATAATGATACATTGATATAACACTTGGATTATATGGTTAAAAAGGATTAAATTTCTCTATTATTGATTCACCCCCCCTCTCAGTAATCCAACAGTTGGTATCAGAGAAGGTTCCTTCAGAAATCAGTTTAACCACTGAAAGGTAGATCACAAAGAGAAACAACTTGTATGAAAATGGAATATGATAGTTCAATGGACAAAAGTATGCATTTTGGATCATAAGGATGAAAACATATATACAGGCACAAGGATTTGAAATTTGGTAATCAATTGTAGATGGATACACAACACTAGTAGTTCCGCCAACAAATGACAAAGCAGTGAAACTTGGTCAGAATCATTCCAAAGCCAAAAATGAACTTATGAATGGTCTTAGTGAAACAATATTCATGAAAGTTGCACATTGTAAATCCGCTAAAGAGATTTGGGACAAACTTCAAAATAGTTTTGAAGGAGATTCAAAATTCAAAGAAACAAAGCTTCAAACTTATAGAGGTTAGTTCGAACAACTTAAGATGAAGGAAGATGAGAATGTTGCATCTTTATTTTTACGAGTTGATGAAACAGTGAATGCAATCATAGGATTGAGAGAAGAAATCAAAGAATCTATAATTGTTCAAAAAGTACTAAGATCTCTTCCTATGCGATTTGACCCTAAGATATCATCACTAGAAGAAAGATCAGATATAAAATGAATAATAATGGATGAATTACATGGAATCTTCATAGCATATGAAATGATAACTGAACAGGAAAATCCATATATAAAAAAAGAAGCATTCAAAGAATCCAAAAAGTCGAAGCAAAAGGGAAGGCAAAAAGAAGAACATAGCAACAACAGTGACATCTCGGAAGATGATGAAGAAGTGGCCAACTTTATCAAAAGACTGAACAAGGGAACTAACGGTAGGTATAGAGGTAAGATTACTTTAATTTTTTTTTAATTATGATGGTATTGATCATTTTTCTAACAAATGTCCTTATAAGAAAAAGAGAAATGATGAAGATTACTCAAAATTCAAACAAACATATAAAGGCAAAAGAACCACAAATAAAGTTTTCATGAAAAGCATATGCACCAAAGAATACATCTCATCATCAGATGAAGATGAAGTCAGTGACAGTGAGACACAAATATTTCTATTCATGGTAGTAGAAGACTCTGATAAAGAATACTCCGAAGAAGAATATGAAGAAGCTAGAGAAGAATATGAAGAAGCTAGAGAAGAATCTGAAGAAGTCAAAGAAGAAATTGAAGAGGCATAATTTGACTACTGAGAGGAATTAATGTGTGCCATAGAAGTTATTATAAGAGAAAAGAAGAAAAACAAAATACTACAAGTAGAACTAGACAAGAAAGAAGACACTCAAGAACTAAAACAAATGATCACAAATTTGAAGGTTCAAATAGAAGAAGATAAAAGAATTGAAGAAGCACTCAAAGAAAAACTAGAAGAAAAAGACAAGATCATTGGAAATTTGGAAGCAGATATTGTCACATTAATAAAGGGTCTTCAAAAGAAAAATATGCAGAAAAACTCAAAAGTTTTGGATGAAATTATCAACAGTCAAAAATCTCATCATGACAAGTCCAGACTTGGATACAATCAGATAGAAAAATGATCAATCTCCAAAACAACAGAGCAATAAACATATCCAAAAATCTATGCAGAAAAAATCAAGGGGGATAGGAAGATCTACAAGGAAGATTACAGGGACACTCCTCCATTGAGAAGATTCATATTTCATAATCAACAACTGATAGATAGGCCTTAGGAAGAAGAAGAATTTATAAGAGTACCTCCTTTCAGAAGATCTTCAACTCCCAGGTATCAAACTATATTTTTTGGTTTAGGTTATGCATGTAATAATTTTGGACATAAAGTTGTGAATTGTAGAGCTAACAACAGGAACACAAACAACTTTGAAATTCATACACAAAGGGGTTATCCAAGAAGGCCTAGTGAAACACAGAGAAGAAGTTACAACATGTTTGAATCTTTGAGCACTGAAGTGGAATGTTACAAATGTAACAATTTTAGACACATGGCCAAATATTGCATAATGACAATCCCTCCTAGAGAACCATAATAGAATAACAACAGTCACTGACAGGAACCTCGGAAAAGGACATGGATAAGAAAGCAGGATTAGTATATCAATGAAGAAAGCACACTCACTCGACAAGCTAAGAAGAAGAAATGTGATTGGTATGTTGATAATGGCTCTTCAAAACACATGACAGGTGATAGAGACATATTTCTTACATTACGAAAGGAAAGAGATGGATCAGTCTCCTTCGGAAATGATGATGATTCAACTAAAATCATTGGAAAAGGCACAGTCAGAATTGGGAACAAGAATACCAAGGTAGAAAATGTTCTACTAGTAGAATATATGAAACATAATCTTCCAAGTGTGAGTCAAATGTGTGACCAAGGTCATAAAGTTACTTTCGATTCACAAAAGTGTGAGATAAGAAAAGAAGGTTCAGGAAAATTGATTGTTATAGCTGCGAGAAATTCAAGCAACATATATGTATTAAGTGAAATTGGAAATGAAAAGTGTTGTCTAGGAAAGGAAGATGAAAGTTGGATATGGCACAAAAGAATGGGTCACATACATTTTGATAACCTTGTCAAAGTCAGCAGAAGAGAAGGGGTCAAAGAAATGCCCCGAATCATGAAACCAACCAACACTTTATGCAAGCATTGTCAAAAAGGGTTTAAAAGGTAAGAAATACTTCATGTTATTAGTTGATGATTATACAAGAATGGTTGCAGTTTTTTTTCTCAAGAATAAGTCAGAAGCTTTTGAAAACTTCAAGATATATAAGGAAATGACTGAAAATGAAATGGATTAAAAAATCAAATGCTTGAGATTTGATAATGGAGGAGAGTTCACTTCAAAGGAATTTATGGACTACTGCATTAGTCATGGAATAAAAAGGAAATTCTCCATTTCTAGGACACCTCAATAGAATGGAGTTGTTGAAAGAAAGAACATGACAGTATAAGAAATGGCTCAAACAATGCTAATGTATTCCAAATTGACAGATATATTTTGGACATAGGCAATGCATACAACAGTTTTCATTCAAAACAAGGTAATGCTCAGAAATAAAACTGACAAAACTCCCTATGAGCTATGGAAAGGAAGACCAACAAATCTGAAGCACTTCAGAGTTTTTGGAAGCAAATGCTACATCAAAAGAGAAGATGGAAAAATGGGAAAGTTTGAATCTTGTGTTGACAAAGGAGTACTTGTTGGTTACTCAAGTACAAGGAACACATACAAGTGCTAAAATATGCGATTGAACAAAGTTGTAGAAAGCATCAACGTAACAATTGATGAAACATGCAGACCATAATCAAAGGAAGAAGAAAATGAATCAATGGAACAAATTTTTGAAGAAGAAGCAGAAGATGAAAAGGAAGTAGAATAGGAAGATGAAGAGAATCCAATAGAAGTAGAAGAGAAAGTTCAACAAGTGCCTCCAAAGACACCTAGCAGACGAGTACAGAAGAATCATCCTTCAGATCAGATTATCAGAAACAAAGATGCAGGAGCTGAAACTAGAAGAAGAATCTGTTCACCAGAAAAAAAACACATAACACTCACATCTACGATTAAACCAAGCTATTTTGAACAGGCCAGCAAGGATGAATTTTGGAACAAGGCCATGGATGAAGAATTGGATCAAATAGAGAAAAATAACTCTTGGGAATTGGTTCCAAGACCAAAGGATAAGAATGTGATCGACACAAAGTGGGTAGACAGAAATAAATTGAACGAAGATGGAAAGGTTACAAGGAACAAAGCTAGATTGGTATGTAAAGGATATGTAGAGGTTGAAGGAATCGACTTTGAAGAGACATTTTCCCCAGTTTCTAGAATGGAAGCAATCCGATTTATTTTATCTTATGCATGCTCCAAAAATATTAAAGTGTATCAGATGGACATAAAATCATATTTTCTGAATGGGGAACTTGAAGAAGAAGTCTACATTGAACAACCATAAGGATTTCAGTTGTTAGAGAATGCATACTATGTGTGAAAATTAAATAAGGCCTTGTATGGTCTAAAACAAGCTCCTAGAGCATGGTACTCTAGACTAGATACATATCTACAATATAAAGGGTTCAAGAAAGGAAGTGCAGACAACAACCTATACATCAAGGTAAGTCAAGGTAATATTTTATTAATTGAAGTTTATGTTGATGATATTATTTTTGGTAGTGACGATGACAGGTTAAGCCAGAAATTTGCAAAGGATATGCAGAATGAATTTTAAATGTCATTACTTGGAGAACTATAATTCTTTATGGGACTTCAAATACATAAAGCAACAAAGGCATTTTTATTTCTCAAACCAAGTATATTAGAGAAATGCTAAAGAGGTTTGGAATGGAAGATTGCAAGCCAATTATCACTCCCATGCAAACCAGTTGCAAGTTAAGCAAAGATGATGATTCAAAGTCTATAGATCAGAGGCAATATAGGTCAATGATTTGCAACCTACTATATGTGACAACATCCAGACTAGATGTAATGCAGGAAGTTGGACATGTGGAACGATTTCAAGAAGCACCAAAGGAATCATATGTATTAGCAGTGAAGAGAATTTTTAGATATCTCAAAGGAAGAGAGTTTGGATTATGGTATCCAAAAGGAAAGGATTTATCTCTTATTTCCTACACAGATGAAGATTGGGCAGGTTGTATTTATGAGCGAAGAAGCACCAATGGAGCAACGTTCTACTTGGGTGAGTGTTTAGTATCATGGCTAAGCAAGAAACAATCATCAGTATCTCTATCTACAGCCGAGACAGAGTATATTGCAGCAGCAGCATGTTGTACACATGTTCTTTGGATGAAACAAACTATGAAAGACATACTGGTTGAGTATGATGAGCCCATTCCAATCTATTGTGATAATACAAGCACCACCAGTATCTCAAAGAACCCGATGATGCACTCCAAGGAGAAGAACATTCCAATCAAGTATCACTTTCTACGGGAATAGGTTACAGAAAAGAACATCAAATTTGAGTATGTGGGCACAAAATAATAAGTGGTAGATATCTTTACAAAACCTCTTCCACAAGAAGCCTTTGAGTATCTTCACTAGAGACTCGAAGTTATTTCTACTCCAAAATGAATTCTTTTGAATGCTTATCTTATATGTCTTAGATGTACATGAGGAAGCACCATAAAGAGGATAGTTCAATCAGGGGGAGAAACCCCAGATGTAAATATACCTTTACCATTGATGACAAAGGGGGAGAGATTCATCAAATGCAGAGGACAGGGGGATGGTTTTAGGGGGAGCAATGGTCACAAATATGTAAAGGACATAAGCATGTTTCCAGGGGGAGCATGAGTGATATGACTTCAATATTGCATGACATAATTTTAGTATGGCATCAGAGTGTTTCCATCAATGCCAAAGGGGGATATTGTTGATTAAGGTTGGTTGTCATTGATTTCAACCCTTGAAGAAAGTCAAGTAGCAAAATCTGAAAGTGGTTAACCCTAAAAATGAGGAAAATAGGTTAAGTGACCTATAAATGGGTTAAGTGACCTAGAAATGGGTTAAGTGACCTAGAAGATGCTTCTAAGGAAGATATTTGGAGAGTATAAATAAGAGGCAAGGATCTTTCATTTTACATCACACTTGAGCATATTGAATATCTATAGGTGACTGAGGTAACCAAAGGATATCTAAGCCAAATTTCAGAGGGAAGGTGAAGAAAACAAGGTTGTAATTCAAGGGAGGATAAATTCTTTTGATGATGCTTTCTAAGGTATGTTATGTACAGGTCATCTCACCATTTTCGCAATAAATTTTTCTATAGAATGATTCAGACTATGAAATTGGTAGGCCATTGAGGAAACATATCCAAGTATCTGTGGTAAGAATTTTAGCTTACGGTTCGTTGTATTTTTGGAGTTACACTCCGTGGAAAACAGGGTTTGTGGGTAGTCCTGAAACTAGTCCGAAACAAGTGTTTCGGGTAAAAACGTCATAACTCCTTCATAATAGATCCAAATTCAGTAACACCAAATGTGTTGGTTAGAGTACAGTCTTTCATAGTTTTTGTAACATTTTCAGATCCATTCAACAAATATTCTATGCGAGGCATTCTCTACAAGGTTTCTCTCTAGAATAAGCCAGAATTCAACAATGTATGCCATTTTTTCTATAACTCCTTTTTTGAGAGGTTCCAAGTAGTGACACCTGGAGGAATTGCATGAAAAAAACTGAAGAACATTGTGTACTATTTATACAAAAATTACATTTGATATTTTCATTAATGATTGGGATTCGGTGGAGGAAAAATCTAACTAACTAGATTACATCTTACAAAATAATAGGACTATTGGTGATCTATCTAAATCCTGAATGTTGATTTCTAGGAATGTAGTTGGTAATTCATTCACTTGACTTTGACTATCTTCCTCATGCTGACTAGGATGGCCACATCATCTTTACTTGATCAAGGCACAAAGGTCTTCCCATCTCTTTTGATTGGGGATGGAGAGCTTGAGTAATCTTCTATAAGTTTCATCCATCTCTGTGTACTTAGCAAAGGTTGGCTTGGTGATGAAGATGTACTTTATCTCATGTTGGATGCTCAGGTCCAACTGTAGAGTTTCCAAGAAAGCCTTACCAGTTATGCTCCCTTGTATGCCTGCAAACTTAGAGCCATCTTTTTCCACTGCTAAGATCTTTTTTTCGTAGTATTGTAGAGTAATCAGTTTTTCATTGATCACTAACAAACCTGGAAAACCTTTCTTTTGCAGTGAGTCAACCTTGCTGAAAAACCTCTTCACTCCAATATCCATTGACTAGGATTTCTCTTCAAGTTGTAGCATTAATCCCTTCTTGGTCAAAACCTTTCTAACCTCAATATTTTTTTATGTTCTATCCTCTATTTCCAGTGCTTCCAACTCTTCTTTAGTCTTGGAATTCAAGAACCTAATGATCTCTGTCACCTCGGTAGGATTTTTTCCCAATTATCCCTTTATCTTGTCAATGGCTTGTTTGGATCTTTGCACAAGTTCATGTTGCTAAAATACAATCTGTATCAGGAGCCATATCTCTGTCATTGATTGGAAGATGTCCATCCAAATGTTTTCCTTGGCCTCTGATAGTGTCTTGGCCATGACTGTCTCCTTATACAACTTTTGTAGTTCTTTCTTGAGCCTCTGTGTTTTGTGCATATTTGTATTGTAACTAGAATGAAATGTGGATTTCATCTTCTGGAGGTTATTGATCTCATCCTACAGTATTTTGATCTCTTTTCCTTGCAGAGACATGTCCTCCATGGACTTTGCCAACTTTTCTGATGCATCTAGAGCTATCACTGGAATAGCCGATGGAATTTCTACTCTTGGTGTTGCTCACATTGTACTGACTCCTATGATAGGGACTGCTCGCAGTGAGATGACAGTAATTGGAACACTTTGTTCCTTTTATTTGACCAGATTCTAAAGCTCATACTCCATATCCTTGATCTGTGCATTCTTCTCCATGATTAATTTAAGCATTTCCTCTTTCTAGCCTTCAGTCTCTACCATTTATTTTTCCTGTGGATCTTCAATGGCTGGGATTTTTAGTTGTTTCCTCAGGGATGCAATGTCGGAGTTTTTATTCTTGAGGATTTATTCTGTTGCTTTAACATTGGATGGGTCATATCTAATTTTCAATACCAGTTCTTCTAGATACTTGATTTTGTTATCTTTAGACAGGGAGGATATCTTTTCCAGCTTGAGCTGATACTGGACATTGTTTAATGAGACCTATAGTTTTGCAGCAGCCATTGAAGTGTTTTCCACGGTGGAGAAAATTATCTCTCCAGTCTATCTGTGCATATCCATCTGATAAGAAGGATGCACCTCTTTGGCATCAAATTCAAATGTTGACCTCTTGTAGTCAGAAACTTCCTTGGGATGAGGCACTTGTGTCTACAAGAATGCCATGTGCATCCTCCCTTTCTCCGTGTCAAAAGAAGAGAGCAACCTATGTTGTGTTGTATATTTATCTTTCCAGAACTGAGCATAGGTGTTGTTGGTCAGCATCTCATTCTTCTTCTTGATCAAGTTATATTTCTCAAAAATATTAAATCCTACAGGCTCCTGTGAGGACTTAGTTGACAATGTTGTATCTTTTTGTTTCTTTGATGAGGAAGTGGACATTATTTGTTGTATGAATAAGAAAAGTGGTGAATATTGTCCCTCCATTACTATGTTGGACTAAGCTTCTTCTCCTCCAGACCTGTCAAGAGTATGACTGGTCTTGGGCCTCTTTCTGTAAACCTGAAAATCTTTTACTGAGACTTCTATAACTGAAGGAGAGACCTCCTTTCTGGGTCTTTTCTCTACTAGTACCTGTGGAGTGCTTGTTTGTGAAATAATGGCAGGTGAAGGCTATTGTTTAGTGTCTGTTAGAGTGTTTTCTTCCCACTCTGTCTGGTTCATGAATTTCTCTATTTCAGGTTTAGGCACATGAGCATAGGGGGGAATATTGTTCTTTAACCTGGTTTCTGCAATGATACCACATGAATCATAGTGCCATGGGAAAATTTAACTGAACTTAATCTCCTGTAACAAATTGTTTGCTTCTTCCCCTATAGCTCTGTTGTTGCAAATGAAAGAACCTATCTGACCTTTGATCCTGAGTTGTTGTTTCTTCTTGAAATACACAAAGTGAATATCATCTGAATTTATCATATGTCGGATATATTCTAGAGAGAATATTCTGATAGGTAAATACTTGGGAAGCTTGTAAGGTGATAATTCACATATGTAGACCTTGATTTTTGTATGATCTTGGTAGAGGTAATGGTCACCTATTTTAGCTAGGTATGACAGATGAAGAATTCTCTAAATTTCCTCGTTCATCCTTGGTTTTTTTCTTCCACTAAGCATTCTTAGCACTCGGTGGTAAAACTGGTTGATGAACTGGTTGAAATTGAACTGAGATGAGTTATTTCTCACTAATGATGTCCACGATGTCATAGGTTGTCGGTTACCATCTTGGTCTAGCTTCTGCATGGAGAAGGAGAACTTATCTACTTGGAAAATGATGAACATGTATACCAAAATCGAAGAATACCTTAACATACCCTCTGTGGAAAATTTGAAGAGTTGTTCATGGATGTTGTCAGCCAGAAACTAGTTGTAGTTGAACTGTGTAGTAGCCTTTTCCTCAGTGGAGAAAATGGATAGAAAGCCCAGAATGGGCTCGTCTACCCACTCGTCTGAATAATATCCTAGTAGGCAGGACATGGAAGAGATGATTTGATTTCCTTTAGTTGATAAGATGGATGAATGGTATGGGGGGTTCATTTTGGGTAATTGAGCATTTTTAGGGAGGAATAGCTCAAATATTTGAGCTCTCTGCGGGAAAGACAACTTCTGGTACATCTCAGTCAGAATTTCGACGAAAAAAGGGGAAAGAGAGTTGGCTCTGGGTATCTGCATTATATGTTCTATCATTTCTGGGGTAATAGTGAAAATAGTTTCACAAGATGAAAAAACAATGGTTCTTCGGCTAGGAAGATAGTGTGCTTGGAATTTAAGGGAAAAATCAAGAAAATGATAAGTCTGAGGAAAGAGGTACAATGGAAGATTGGACTTCGAGTGTCCAATCTCGTCACTCTGGTCCAAAAAAGTATCTCTAAGCCAGAAATGTAATTCGAAGAAGTCGAATTCACACTTCGGCTATGCAATCAAATAGTCTTTATCAACCAAAAATATTTGATCCAGGTCAAGAGGGAGGAAAGGATTTTCTTCGATCTCTGAGTGTTTGGATTTGGGAAGCATTGATCCGACTGATACCTGCAAATTGAAAAAATATGTTAATTGAGTTTATCAGGCTTTAATGGTGGTCGTTGACTGAAATTTTGATGGAAGTCATCTCAAGAATGGAGAATGGTGGCTTTGTCTACGCCTAGATCATGAAAAATGCAGGAATGGTGAAAAATGATATTAAGTGGTTGAACGGGTGTCCGTTATGGAGTGTATGACAAGTCAGATGCTTAACGGTCATGGCCAATTGCATTGATTGGCCAACGTGCATATCAGAAGTGAGGTGGAGGTAATTGAATGGCCAATGGGTGTATGGAGGTGACGTGGAGGGTAATGAGTGGATAATAAGTGGATGGGATGTGACGAGTGACGGGTGAGTGGAGTGTGACATGTAGGAAGAGTAAGGGAGCATGGCGGCGGAGTGTGTAGGGGGTATGGAAGGGTGGTTTGGCGGTTTACTCAAAGG